>PVLC010002006.1:0-16769 GCA_004027655.1 Graphiurus murinus
AAAAAAAAAAAAAAAAAAAAAAAAAAAAAAAAAAAAAAAAAAAAAAAAAAAAAAAAAAAAAGAAGGCAAGTGGTAAGGAGGGAAGGAGAGAGGGAGAAGATGTGTAAGGAAAAGAGGGAGAGAAGAAAATAACAGTCCCAGTAACTAGGGAAGAGCTGAGCCAAGAGCCGAGAAAAGAGGAGAGCAAGGCTCTGAAGGGTCAGAGTCCCAGTCAGAATTCTACAGTTCTTCAAGTGGCCAAACTAAATCTTGATACAAAAGGGAAGCATATTTTGGAGAAGCAAGATGGAAAAGATGAGCTCTGACCCCTGACTTCTGCTCTATTGGTTTTAAATAGCAGTTGGAGTTACAAAAGTCCATTCTCAGGGATTCATTTGTATAGTTCTCTTGTTCAATTCCTTTAACTCGGAATATAAAAGTTGTTCCAAATTGCCCACTGTATTTCTGCCAAACTTTTATGTGAAGAATTGGGTGGCAGGTGTTTCATTCTGTAGCCATTCTTAGAAGGGTTTGTTCCCATGTTTGAATGGAGTCAGTTGTGCAGTTCCCCTTCCCCCCAGTCTCTCATTGCAGCCTTGCCTGAAATCTATTCTTCTGAAGTACAGTGGAATGTTAACCCATTTATAATTGCAGCGATCATTCATTTCTCTCTGTGTTGCTTTGCTGTGCCAAGCACATCAGAGATAAATTCTTGGCAAAGGGTTTTTTTTTTTTTTTTTTGCTTGTAATAGTAGAAAAAAAGATCTTACTCTGCTCTTGAAATGTGTGTACTGGAGGGAGATGGAGCAAAGTCTAAAATAACTGAGAAAGAGGGGAAAGGGCTTCTCAGCAGCAATCACTGGTATATAAAACAGAACTCTCCATATTCTGCAGCTATATGGAGACATCTACAAACTGGGGGAAAAAAAGTCGTCTTGAGAGGAGGAAACTCTAAAAATCGAATATGAAATATGTCTACTCAGGCTCTTCAAAATAGTAATCATGATCACTCTACTAGACATCATTATTTCTTTTTGTTTCAAATGATGAAACTTATAGTTACAGATAGATGCTAAATAACTTGGCTAAGGTAAATAAATAAAAAGTTCTACAAGTGGCATTAGAATCTTATCTATTAGCCAAGAAGAGTGGGGCATGCCTCTAATCCCAGTACTTGTGAAGCTGAGAAAGGATCAAAAGTTTGAGAATATCCTCAGCAACCTAGCAAGGCCCTCAGAAACTTAGTAAGACCTTGTTTCAAAATAAAAACTAAAATAGGGCTGAGGGTATAGCTCAAAGGTAGAATGCCCCTGGGTTCAATCTCTAGTACCAAAAAAATCTTATCTAGTTTTACATTCCACTGTGCTTTCCCTATCTCATGCTGTTCTATCACTATAACTCTGAATGGACTCTGAATCCATGTCAGGGTTGGCTGAGAAGTTCTAGGACAAAACCAAGTCAAATATGTATATTAGAGCATATCAATTTCCTAAGAATCATGGGAAACAAGGAAAATGGCAATATAATTAATTAGCTCTATGTGTATAGTTGATTTTATATATATATATTATATTAATATATATATTATATTAATTATATTGTGCTTTCTCACTATATATATTAATATATATATATTAATATATATAATATTAATTATATTGTGCTTTCTCACTATATATATATATAGTGAGAAAGCACATGTATTTCCAAGAACAAGTGTTCAAAGACTTACTTATATCAATAAATAACTTGAAAAGTTTCTGACATATTTAGAAATTTCAATGACTAACCCTGGTTCTCAGCAGCTCAAAGGCTTGTGGCTGTCTCCTTAGTTATTGAGAGATATATATTTTATAATTATTATGGAATTATTTGACCTAGAAATTGAAACAAGACAACCAATCATCATTTCTTCTGAGGTAAGTAGCAGCCAAATGACTGATAGTCAATCTCATGCCAGTAGAGACCCAGGAGCTCATCCACATGGTGCTGGTGTCGATTGTTTGTTCTCTGTTGTTGTTTTAGTTTGTTGACATTTGTGCTTTATGTTACTTTTCTTTGGGGCTAGTAGTCTCCAGGTTTTAATAAAATCCCTGACATTCTATAGAAACATGTGAATATGTTATCATTTTTATTTTGTGGGGATGTAGTTTCTATCAGTTTATAAAAACAGTAATGATTCTATGACACTAAAATTATTAAACATTATTTTAAGCCTTACAGTGTAAGGGGTTCTCTTGGAAGCTCCCTGTCTTGAGTTTCATTCTATCTAATGAATTAGTGTTGGAAGGTTTAAGCAGGGAGGGAGATACAGAAATACAGATGACCTCCTCTGGAATCTTTGTATATTGTTGAAGTATCCACTATCATTTTTATACTGTTTCTCTAATCGCATGAGGAAAGGATGGAATAATAAAAAGATAGTATTCTGCAGAATCTAGAGTCATTTCCACTGGGGTGCAAGAATTAAACAGTGTGGTTTATTCAGCAAAGCTTTGGGATGTGGCTTAGTAGTCATTCATCTTTCTTCTTTATGGGGTTGTTTTTATTAGGATATTTTATCTGTCTATAGTGCACACACAATGCTTTTCTTTTTTTCCCCCTTGGTACTAGAGATTGAAAAAAAAAAGGGGCATTCTACCTCTGAGCTAAACTCCCAACATCCTCCCCTTTTTTGAAACATGGTCTTGCCAAGTTGCTGAGTGTCTTGCTATTTTCCTGAGGCTTATTTGAACCTGTGATCCTCCCATATCAACCTCCCAAGTACTGAAATTCAGGCATGTGCCAGGATCTGTGATGCTTTCTGACAATCACCCACAATATTACTAAATCATCTGTACATATAAAACGTAAGTGGTGATTCCCAATAGAAAAATTCTAGAAAAAAAAACCAACTATGTAGACAGTAAAAAAGATCACTGGTTGTCAGTGAGAGAGAATAGGGGGTTAACAGACAAAACACAGAGGGTATTTAGGACACTGAAACTATTCTCTATGATATTATAATAGCAGGTACCTGCCATTCTATGTTTATCAAAACCCATAGAATGAACAACAGCAATAGTGAAGATTCATGTAAACTATGAACATTAAGTGAAAATGATATGTCAATATAAGTTCATTAATTATAACAAATATACCTCATTGACCCATGATCTTGACAGTTGGGGAGGCTGTGCCTCTGTGGATCAGAGGGGATATAGGAACTCTCGGTACTTTCTGTATAATTGTTCTATAATCCTAAAACTACTATTTAAAATAGTCTATTTAAAAAGACAAATTTATCATATAATGGGAAATAAGTCACTATGCTATTATTGTGAATTTGTGGTGATCCTGAGCTAAAATGTTTGCTATTGCCTCAAAGGCAGCAAAAGTCTTACTTCCTTTTATCTAGAAATCAAAATGGTAAATTGTGTCCTCAGGAGGAAAGCTTTAATTGACTTTATCCATTGTTTCAGTCAGCATTCACATAGCTTCAATTCAGAACACTTGACCACCACAACCTAGAGGGAGAAAGATTTATTTGCTTACAGTTCTGGAGATTTCAGGAATTCAGTCCATGTTAGGCCAAGTGAAGTCTGAGGAGCCCAGGGCACGGTGGCAGGAGGCACAAAGAGAGTGACGCGTGCAAGGGCTCTGCTCCCACATCATGGAGGCCTTCAGAAACAAGAGAGGGCAAGGGGAGAAGGGCCCATATATAATCCCTATGGCCATATCCCAGGCATTCCTCATCAGTAACCAAGCCCCACCTCCAGTATGGCTCTCTTGTCTCCATTAGGTCTGATTCTAAACCATAACACCCACCAAATGCATGGAAGGAAATGTAAGGAGAGGAAATAAAGCCACACATATGCAACCTTTCATTAGACAGCACCAGCAAAAATGACCCAATTTGACTAATGAGACTAAGAACTCATTTTTGAAGAATAAACCAGAAAGAAGACAGATTGAAGGTCAATGAACTAGATAAAGAGTACAGGAGTTCCTTCCCTGCTACATTCCTGCTCATTAATATTGCTTGACACCCTTGTGCTTAATATTAGAGTTTCCCAATGAGTTACTCAGAGTGATTGAATTCCCATACAGATTCTCCTTGAGAGGAGAGACCAGCCAAATGATGTACTCCAATTGTTTGCCATTCAATTTTCCAGTTATTGTCATTCTGATTTAGTTGTTTCCTAGTTTATTCTTGTATACCCAAAACCCAGCATAGTACCTGAATATAGCAGACACTCAACAAATGTTTCTGGGTTTTTTGTTTGCTTGATTGTTTCTTTTTTACATTTTTTAAAATAGTTATCCAAGCCAGGCTTGGTGGCGCATGCTTGTAATCCCAGTATTTGTGAGGCTGAGACCGGAGGATCTGGGTTCGCGGCCAATCTCAGCTACCTAGTGAGGCCCTCTGCAACTTAGTGAGACCCTGTTTCAAAATAAAGAATAAAAATAGGGCTGGGGTGTAGCTTGGAGGTAGAATGCCCCTGAGTTAAATCCCCAGTATCACAAAACAACAAAATAAAATAAAAATAGTTATCCTGAAATATGAGTATTTTAAACCACTTCAAAGCAGTGATTCTCAAAATGTGATCTCCAAACTACCAGCATCACCTGAGAATTTGTTAAAAATGGAAATAATGGGGCCTCACCCAATACCTATTGAGTAAGAAACTCTGAAGTGGAGAGAAAGCACAAAAGCTGAGCTTTGATAAGCCTTCAAGATGATTCTGATCTATGCGGACATTTAAGAAACACTTATTTAGAATTTAGTCTAGTGAACTAATGAATAGAAGTTCTTGAACTAACCAAATAGAATCTCGAAGGCCCCACTAAGTTTCCCCCATCCCCATCTGAATTGCTTACTGATGACACCTGTAGACCTTTTGGGGTGCAGCTGGGAACTATTTTCTGACTTCCAGAAGGCCTGATCAAAGGTGTTTTCCATGGTTCATTGAACACAGATTGGAATATGACCTGTGTAAACTCAGAAATCTAATATTTGTGAACTCTGTGTAACTATAGGCATTACCTTATAGATGGAGAAAAATAATCCAAGCTAAGATAAAAATGATATGTAAGTAATAATGACACTTTAAAAACTTACATTGAGAGGCATAACTGTCATTTCATTTCTCTATGCCAGACTAACCTGAGGAAGTCAAGGAGCTTTCTCAAAGCAGGCAATGGAATGAGGAAAGTTACCTGCATGGGTTCCTTGATTCAACAAGCTCAAATAATAGTGAAAAGACTAATATTTTAAGATATTTTCTAGATACAAGCCATTGTGCTAAGTAATTTAAATCCAAATTTTGCACATTAGAAAACTGAGAGTTGGGTTAAATGGATTGGCCAAAGTTACCCTTCTAGGAAATATCAGGGCCAAGATTTAAACCTCTGTCTGTCTTACAACACATCAGTACTATTAATTACTACCCTGAGCTACCTACCTTACAGTCAACACAGCCCTCCCCAACTCAGGGGCAATTTGGCCAACAGGACTATAATATTTACAATTTCTGTGCCAGGACTTATTCATAAGAAGACAAAGCAAAAATAGGCTCTTCCATTGGCCACCTATATAACTCTCTTATAAAATTGTTTGCTCTTAAACAAATTAAAAATAAACAAGAAAGATAAAATTACAAACATTATCTTTTCATTCAAAGATAACCACTATTATCTCGTTGATGTCTGTCCTTTCTGGCTTTGTTTTCTTCTGGCATAAACATGTATTCATTTTTCTATACTGTATATGTAATTCTGCAAGTTTTGTTTTCCATGACAATGTCAACAATTTTTATATTCTATTAATTTCCTGTATTATTAAATATTTAATCATGTTTTATGTTATTAAAAAAAAGACTATTCTTTTGCCATATTCTTTCAATTTCTTAAAGAAACTCCTCTCAGTTCTTTATAATTACCAGTTTTAGTTAAAATCAATTGGGCAAATTTCTATAAAACTGAGGCAGTGGGTAAGGTAATCTATAATGGAATTTCTACCATTTGAATAACTCTCTGTCCTACTCCCTTAAAATCCTAAAAATAAAGTGGACTGGAGGTGTAACTCAATGGGAAAGCATTTGCCTAAAGTGCAGAAGGCTCTGGGTTCAATTGCAAGCACTGAGAAAAAGAAATCCTAAAAATAAAGAGACAGGAAAAAAAGTAAAAACCAGGGGTTAGAAATGTAGCATAATAGTAGAGTGCTTGCTTAGCATGTGCAAAGTCCTGGGTTCAACCTCCAGAACTACAAAAAGATACAAAAAAAGTAAGAAATCAAAACCAAGTAACTTCCATATTTCAGATGGTTTTGTCTTATTATTTGTCCTAAGTCCTCATTCCCAACAGGAACCCTATAGGGTTGGAATTACCTTTTCCAGTTCAGGAATGAAGATATCAAGGTTCAGAGAAGGCAGAGTCCTTGAATGATTTGAATCAAGGTCTATCTGTGACCAAGGCCTGGGTCTGTTTCTCTCCATCTTGATTTCTGTAGCCTCATGTGAAGGTTTGATGGTCTCCTAGAGGTTGATAGAAGGATGTCTAGAGAGAAAATGGGGGTTAAAAAAGCCTTTCCTCTCCTCTATTATGTTTTTGTCATTTCTCCCATCTGATAAAGTCTTTCAGTTTACCAAATACACCGGGCAGACTTAGCCTCCTCTGAGGCTTTGACAGAATAGGTAGCAGGCAGTGAAACTATAGGATACCCACCATCCTTGACTACAGGTCAGGAACAGAAGCTAAAATGTGTTAACTGTTCTTTAGAAAAGTTACCTTTTCTAAAATGTAGAGACAGGAGTATTACTTAAATCATCTAACTCCGGCTTTAGTGCTTAAGCAGCTATGCCATGTTCCAATACACAAAGCTTCTCCAGTTCCCGATATAAGAGGAAGGATTGTTCATGGAGGAGCCCAATATAGATTTTATGAGATAACAAGGCTGTGACTATAGCATAAAACCACCCCAAATATTCTGAAAAATTAGCACAGCTTTTATGAATCTCATACTACTACTATTACTACTACTACTACTACTACTACTACTACTACTACCAGAAAGAGAACCCAATTTCTGGTTGCCTTTGTGAAATACATATTTTTAAGATAATAGTCATCATGAGAAATAAACCTTTCTATTTCCTTCATCTATAGAACTTTCCCAAAAGTATAAGGGACCTGTTACCAATTGCTTTTAGCCAAGCCATATACACTGATTTAGTATAGCTTGTTTCCCTATAAGAAATCCATGCTCAGAATCACAGTCATAGGTGCCTCTAGTTTCAATAGTAGACAATTTTGTTTGAAGGTTATTTGGTCTCTAGGTAGCAGGAAGCATGCTGTTTTCCTTTTTCCTCTTGGCATTTGTTCAGGTTCCCAGGGGCAAGTTAGTGACCAGCAAATCCAGGAAAAACAGAAATCTTTACCTAATAAAACACCAGCAGACTTTCCAGGCCTCAGGGAGAGTAACACCCCTGCCCTTTCTAATTCTCAGACCACATTCCAAGTGCAAAATGGAATCATTTTTGTTTTCAAAGTGATGCTAATTTATTAGCCATGGTGCAAATGTTGACTGTGGTAATGGAACTTCAAAAAGAATGTCTGCAGTCCAGAAAGCTTGAGGGGGAAAGGGAAATCAATCAGGAGGTGAACGGAATCCAGTAGGGTTCTCCATTCCAAACTGCACTTAGTGATTTATCCACTCACTTTGCTCCTCATTCATCAATTCATTTATTACTGACCCAATAGATTCCAGGGACTCCCCAAGTGTTAGTGGTACATATATGTTTAATATAGGATCTGTTTTCTCATGGAAATAATGGTTGTCTCAGAGACACAGACATGTAAACAGAACTCTGAAATCAAGTTTGTTACCTTCAAACTAGAAGCATGTACTTGGTACCACAATGCTGGGAGGAAAGGGCAGAAAAGGAATTCAGGGGTGGAAGTTGTCAGGGAAGGCATGAGAGAGTATGAAAAGTTCAAAGGATGAGAAAGTTTGAAGAATAGCTTGCACAAATTTTATTTCAAAAAAGTCTTAGATCATGCAAGGGATAATTAAATATGTGTGTGTTAGAGAATATCTCTAGAGGGGATAGGTAAAATTCAGTATGGTCCCAAATCTTACTTTAGCTGATTTCTCCTCTTAAGATCTCTTCCATGATATTTTCTTGGAGGTTTAATTAAGAAAAAAATCTTTATTACTCAAAATTGCTGGTTACATGCAAAATAAACTGACTCTGGTCATTTTTAGCAGAAAATGAATTTATTGAGAAATTATTAGATTTTATTATTAATTATTAATTATTTATTGAGAAATTATTATCTCATTGACATAAGTTTGATTGTTACCCAGTTCCTGGCAACCATCCCTACTTGCACCTTTATCTGTCTTTAGGGGAACTAACTCCCCAAGTTATGTGATCCTGGAAGAACTGACTCCCTCTCACTATAGATTTCCCTCTCCTTTCCCCAGAAAACACCAGGTGATTAAGTTTAGGCAATTCAGGGCTCTCTCCTAGGAGTTTGTGTCTTCAGTAAGTGATGTGGAGCTGATTGGAGATGTAGTCTGGAACCTGTAGAGAATTGACCTGTCCAATATCCAATATCAAATTTGTGAAGTAACTGATCTGTGGTATCAACCCAGGTGATCTGAAATCAGAATCTACAAAATTGTTTAGAAGAGACCTGCTACTTATTGAACAGGAAAGTTGGTGGCTTCCTTTACATAGTAGGTCACAAAAATACAAAAAACTATATCAACACAGCACTCAAGTGGAGGCATAGATGAGCAATAGCAGTGTATTTTGATGGTCATTTTCAGGATTCAACGGGAATATAAAGAAGTAAAAGCCTAAGTTGACTTGGAAAGGATTCTGAGAAGACTTGGAACTTGTATGAGTTATCTTTTCATCACTATAACAAAGTACATGAGGCAACTAACTTCAAAAAAAAGAAAAGATTTAGTTTTCTCATGGTTTAAGAGGTTCAAGGGCTTGGTATCTGCATAAGCTAAGTTCTGGGAAGGACTTCATGGCTAATGACAGGTGGCAATGGTTGGAACACAGGTGAGAGCCAGCAGTTATACCTCCATAGCCAGGAAGTATAGCTGGGGGTATTGAACTTGGGCTTTTGTAATGACCTTCTCATTGTGAGAATTACCAAGGAGTCCTGTGAGTACTATCTTCCCGTGGCACACCCCCAGGGACCCAAATACCTCCTCCTAGGACCCACCTCCCAAAAGTTTCACCACCTCTCAGTAGCCTCACCTTGCAGACCAACACTTCGTTTACAATGGACTCATGGGGGGACAGAAACCATAGCTGTGCCTGAGCCAGGTCTTGAAGATTGGTGGTAAGTATGCTTGTGAGTAAATTTCAGAGAGCTAGGGATATGCAAATGCGCAGAGGCAAGAGAAGCCAGGATGTTCTATGAGCTGTAACCAAACTCAGATTGCTAGAGCATGAAGTGAGAGAGGAGACATGGACAGAAAGAACTTGGAATAAGTGGTTAGGACATGGATTAAAAATTGGAAAGAGCCTCCTATATTATGCAAAATAAATATGTTTTTTAACTTTCCAAGACCAAAAGAGCCATTGGGTCCTCTTGTGGGTTCATGAGATATCACACTGAACCCATATCAAAATATTGCTCCTAGATAGTTTTCTTACAAGAGTTGTGACTTTCATCATATTTTCATTGTGGTGAGTAGAATCTATGGAATGAGTGAATGACCATGGATAAATCTTAAGTTATTCCTGCTTCCTACCCAAACTGTACTTGTCCCATTGGTAGTGTACAATATAATCCCCACATTGGTCAAACTTCCATTGCTAGTATTTATACTGCGGTAGAAGTAGAAAAAGAATAAGGTTGGAACTGGAGGCAGGGATGTGAATTGGAGGAGACTTGTTTCTTTTTCTCTAAGAGTAGGAGCATGCCAAATTGCCAACACAATGAGCTCATCCAAAATGTCAATGCAGTGAGCGCCAGGTGAATAAATTGTCTACTATTAGACTCTATCATGCAGTAAGTCTTTTTGTTCCCACCTTTCCTGGATAGCACCTCCTGAGGCAATGCACATTGACTTTGGAGACATTGGTCTCCATCAACATGGAAGGAATGGGAAGTGTGTGAGAGAAATGTTTGCACAGAAAGGGAATAACTGGAGAAGGAGCTTTGTTACAGCACGATGTTGTGTTAACTCCATCTACGCTGGTGGGATGGAGGTAACATCTGTCTTCTCTCAGTTTTATTATAAGAAGTAAGGCAAGGAACACTGCAGTGTCATTTTCCCTTTCTCCCCCTTGTTACCTAAAACAACACAAGGCATACAGAAATTTCTTTTAAATGGGATAGAACAAAATTATGTCATTTGCAGAAAAATGGAAGGACCTGGAGAACATTATGTTTAGTGAGATTAGCCAGTCACAGAAAGTGAAGTGTCACGTGTTTTCTCTAATATGTGGAAGTTATGGAGTAATTGGGATACTAGAGGGGCCCCAAATAATGGAGGAGAAACTTCAGTGGAGACAGGGAGGTGGTCTAGGGGAGGGGGAAGAGTGAGAATCCATGAAGGAATTACTACCATAAGCTTTATGTGCATATGTGAGAATACCAATGTCAATCTCAGTACTCTGTATGTGGAAGAAGAAATGGGGAGGGAGCTAGGGGAAAGTCCATCAAGTGCTGGGTGCATGCATGTCACTATCAATATGATGTACATTATGATATGAGACTATAATGTACTAATAAAAGTATATTAAAAATAAAAGAGGATAACTCACTAACCTGAATTAAACTACAGTATTTCAGTTAGCAAATTACTTAACAAAGATGTAGTGAGCCCCTGCTAAGTGTAGGGAAATAAAAAATTCCTCTCTCAAGGACCTTAAACTATAGAGAGAGGCAGTTCTTTCATAACCAAGAAAAGCAGGGATGAGACTAAACTGGATTCTATAGGAAAAGACTATATAATTGCATGTTTTACCCAGGCATGGTGGCATATGCCTTTGATCTTAGTACTTGGGAGGTTGAGACAGGAGGTTCATAGGTTCAAATACAGCCTCAGCAATGTAGTGAGACTCTTGGCACTCTAGCGAGACCCTGTTTCAAAAAAAAAAAAAACATACATACATACATTCATACAAAATGAGTATAGCTCACTGGTAGAATACCCTAGTTTCATTCTCTAGTGCCAGAAAAAAAATTCAGCTATTCACATTAGATAAACTTGCCCTAGATCTCAGGTTCCTTATTTATGAAATGGAAATAGAAGGTTTTGTATTTTGTTTTTATTTGTTTGCTTTGTAGATTAAATGGCACATTGTGAGATATTTAACACAATGTGTGTTCTGTAAGATGCTTCCCCTTGGTTAAACTGGATTAAAAAGAAAGAAGTTTTAAAGGGCCATTAATTCTGAGCAGAGATACAGAGAAATCATAACCAAGAAGGTAATATTGGACTTGAACCTGGAAGGAGGAGTACAATTACTATAAAAGAATAGAGTGAGAAGAGAGAACAACAAGGCCCCAAATAATTCAGAGTGGTGGAAATAGATGGAAAAGATGTAGGAAATGGAGGATCAACCCATGTGGACAGAGCCAGATAATCATTGTGGAGAAAAGGGAGCTCTTGGACACAAGTGGAACTGGACAGTTAAGTTTGACTAAAGCCATAAACAACCTTTTTGCCTTGATAAAAAGCACAAATGAATGAATGAATTTATTCAATAAGTATTTTAATTATACCACATTAAAATCTTTGTTCAAATAAATTTGCAAGATTACCTAGAGCTGGCAAACTGGAAGTATAAAGATCTTTACTGTACTCCAGGTAATAGATGATGAGAATCAACTAAAGCAATGGTATCAGGGATAGAGAACTGAGCAAGAGAGGACATCTAGGGACAAAAGTAACTAATAGTATCAGAAAACTCTCCCAAATTTGTGCCTGAGATTTTAATAAGTAATAAATATTGTCACTTAAATTTTAATCTTCATCTATAATTTATTGACATGCATGTAATCATCTTTTTTCATTAAAATATGTTCTGCATCCAATTTATTACTTAAAGAGAAGAATTTTAAAAGATTATGGGAAATATATAATTATGTATTGCTGTGTAAGAAAACAGCTCTGATGCTTAATTGCCTAAAACTACAACCATTTTATTATTTATTTATTTATTTTATTAATTGGTGCATTGTAATCATACATCTTTGTTAGGTACAATCTGATAAAGGCATACATGCACACATTTCTCATTTAACCCCTTCCCCAATTCCCACCCCATTCCCTTGCCCTCCCTCCTTCTCAAGTTCAGTGATTGACTTTGATATATTTGTGAAAGTACATCAAGTGTATTAGGGTGTCCCCCCTCCCCTGCCCCCGTCCATCCCCCTCAGTTAAGTCGATTTCTTTGCTCATCTAGGGTTTCTCCTTTTTCATCTGGAGACCCTCTTATGCACCTTCTCCCTAGCATCCACATATCAGGGAGGACATATGCTTTTTAACTCTTTGTGATTGACTAATCTTACTTAACATAATGTTTTCCAGTTGCATCCATTTCCCTGCAAATAACATGATTTTGTTCTTCTCTATGGCTGAGTAATATTCCATTGTGTACATATCCCATAGTTTTGTAATCCATTCATCTGTCGATGGACATATTGGCTGCTTCCATTTTATTATTATCATGATTCAGCAGCTTGACAGAATTCAGTTTTGCAGGGCATTTTCATTCACTTCGGACATGACTGGGCTGGGTCATCAAGATAAGTTACTTACATGTCTGGCACTGCTGCTGCTTGTCAGCTGGGAACTCAGCTGGGGATGCAGAAGCTCTGTAGTGCCTCAGTTTTCCTCTGCCTGACCTCCCTATGTTGTTTGAACTGCCATAAGAAAGGACATAAAAGATGCTAGACCTCTTATAGCTTGGGCTTGGAAGTCTTTGGGTATCACTTCAGAAACTTTCTCTTTGGTAAAGCCAGTCTCAACAACAGTACGGATTCAAGGAGAAGATAAATAAGCATTGCATCTGAACAGAAGAGCAGAATGCACATTTAAGGAGGGGGAGATGGTTCAGGGCCATCTTTGGGGACTAGCAATCTCAGATATGTTTTTAAATTATCCAAATTGAGGAAAACTGATTTGTAACTACTCTGTCTCTTTAATGATTATGAACCCAAAGTCAACACCAAAAGATAATTGTTTGCTAGGATTCTTGGACACTTTCTAATCCCATCTTTTTTATTATTTTGTATATTCTTGTGGATGGTGGAATAGCCTCTCTCCTAAACTCTAGATCCCTAAATAAAATGGGTATTTCAACAGACTCTTCCATATACTGATCACATGCTTCAATATACTGAAGTTATTCTCTTTCTTCTCCCACTCTAAACAAGCTTCTCTCAAAAGAACCTACTGGTTTTATTTTTATATTTCCTTCCTGGGTTTTCTGAATCAATGTATGACATACCTGTTCATGATTTTGTCTCAGTCAGTGCTTCTCAAACTTTAATATGAAAAATGGCCACCTGGGGAATCCAGATAAAAATAATATTTTGATTTCAAATGTCTAGATGCATAGATTCCCAAATCTATTGGCTTATTGACCCTTTTCAGGAAAAAAAAATACTCAGTGCCCCTCTGGGGCATTGCCTCATTATTTTTATTAAACACCCCCAATTGTGCCTAAGGCTACAACTGCTGCTCTCCATGGGTTGGTAGAGTCCCCCACCCCTCCAAATAGGACGACATCACTGACTTTGGAATCAATACTTAGACTAGGAGTAATTCCTGTGAATCTATGGTTTTATCACATTCCCACACAATATCAATGCTGCTAGGCCATGAGAGGTAAGGATCAAACAAAAAAACTTAAGTTCATATGAAATATTGCTTTATTTCCCTTCTACTCAAAAAACTATCAATCACCCCACTCTTGTCAGTTATTCCTTCTATATATCATTTAAATCTCCTGTGTTTTTAACTTTCTTGTGTTCTAGCCTGGTTTAGACCATTGCAACAGACTTCTCACTTAGCATTAGTATGGTCTACAGGATGTTGTCAGCATTATCTTTCTGACATGAAAATATCACAAAATAGATCTTCTGGTTTAATATTGTTTCCATGCTCCAATAGGGCAAAAGATAAACTCATCTGAATATTCTGCCCCTACTTCTGTGTGCAGTCTTGTCCTGCTACTACTGTGACCCTCCATTTTAACTCTGTATCCCCCATCTGCAACACACACACACACACACACACACACACACACACACACACACACACACACACACACACACACACACACACACACACACACACACACACACACACACACACACACACACACCTCCAGAACACAGTGATATTTCCTAATATCTTTGGTGCATGCCATTTCCCTGCCCACCAGGCAACTCATTCCTTACATATCAACTAAAGTATTAGCTATTTCATGATGCTGCCCCAAGCTGATTTAGGAGCTCCATTTCCAAAATGCTTACCATACTTCATATGTATCACATTAAGGGAATCTTTCTTTATTGTCCTATTGATTCTTTTCCCCAAAACTATAAGTTCTCTGAAAATAAACCATATTTTTCCAATGTTGTATCCCTAGAGCCTATCTCCAACTCAAAAAGTAGTTATGGTGGTATATGTTAACAGATAAATTGAATAAGTAAAAAAATTAACTAACAGTATAAGTAAAATGAGATTTTTAACCCAACACAAGAATTGTGTTTCAACCAAACAATGTTCTTTATTCAATAGTGAACTCCCTGACACCAGGGAGAAAAATAGGCAGGGCTAACATAAAAGGAAGTCCTATTTTGAATGAATATTTTATGCAAGTTTTCAAATATCTTCCAATTATGAGATTTTATGATTCTATGAGTTTCTAGGCTATGTAATAATTTACTCTTAAACTATACAAAGACTAAAGGGAATTCCAGACTTGAGGCACAGAGAGAGACAGCAATCCTATCATCCACCTTCTCAACTCTGTTACATAAGCTTCCCTGAAAGGAATTGCAATCATCAGCATCTCCTTAACATGTCTTCCCCTACAACCCAAAGTCATCCAACTCAGCAGAAAAGCCTATATTACTAGCTTCAGGAGACAGGGTAATGAAGACAACTTGATTTTGACTTTTCTTCTCAATGCTACTCTATAATTTCTGTAAAACCTTTGCTCTTCAAAACAGTAAGGGAGTTGTTTCCAGAAGAAAAAAAATACAATTTATGGAATCATAGTTTCAAAGAACAGAAGCTACTCCCAAGGGACACATTTTTTTCATTTAGGGATATTGCATTAAATCTATAATTTTCATTTTTTTTTTTGGCCAGCATTACAGGAAAAACTACAAATTTCCTTCCAATTTTATATTTGAATAGTTCTTCATCTGCCATAAAGTTCAAGAATATCATGGCTAATTGAGCTCTATAAATTTATTTACTCAACAATTACACACAAAAAAATCATTAGGCATTTGGAACTGCTACATATTATTTGATGTTACAAAGACATATAAACAAGACACAATTCCTGCCCAAGAAGAAATCAAAGCCAATTTGTTAAATGGCAATCAGGAACAATAACAACAACAATAATACACTCCTTATACTAATTTACTAAAGAACTAAGTAAATCAATGGAAGCCTATTTCATCAAATTAAAACATATATATTTTACTTTTGGACTTGCTTACTTAGATGATTGGATGTGCTTGCCAGTGAGTGAGTGAGTGAGTGAATATGTTATTTCAATTTCTGTCTAGTGGTGCATAAATGCTGTACAACTTCTGTTCTTTTTGTGATACTCTGTGCCCTACCTTTGGCCCAGCCATGGAGATTGTCTACCAAATATTTAAAAGAGTCTAGGAGATTCACCATAGCCATGTTTTCTCCAAGGCAAGTGCTATGGCAGAGGTAAAACAAACAAAACTAGGAACAAATCTGTAATAATTAGGTGAGCCAATTTTGGGTTACTTTTGGAAAACTGAATATTAGGAAGCCAACATTTGAATCACCATCAAGGATCTCACCATCCAGTCAAAGTACACAAAAGTATAAACTATCAATTATCAAAGAAGCAAGTGCCTCAGGGTGTGGTCTCTGTGGCATTATTCATAATAGCCAAGAAATAGAAATAACTCAAGTGCCTGAGTCTGTCAACAGATGAATACACAAAGAAAACAGGGGGCGCACACACTCACACACAATGGAATATCATTCAGTTTCCAAAAGAGAAAGCAATCCTGCCATTTGTGATGACATGATGAACCTAGAGGACTTTAAGTGGAATAAACCAAACACAGAAAGACAAATAACATGTGATTTCACTTATATAGAGAAAGTTAAAAAGTTGAAACCATAGGAGGCTGGATGAAGGAAAAAGCTCAAATAATACTATGTCCCTCATGAAGGTATCATTAACAACCTCACTAACATGCCCGGGGAGAATAGGGAGCGGGTGGGATGTGGAGGGAAACACACGGAGTGTCTTATGCATGCATGCTTGTGTCACTTCGAACTTCACCGTGATGTATAATTATAATGCATGAATAAAAGTGTATTTAATAAAAAATAGAGAGCAGAAGGGTTGCTGCCAAGGGTCAGGGTGTGGGGATCATGGGAAGATGTTGGTCAAAGGGGACAAACTTTCACTTAAAAAATCAATTTCTGGAGACTCAACATACAACATGATGTCTGTCATCAAGCATATTGCACTGTATACTTGGTATCTGCCAAGATAATAGATCTTAAGTGTTCTCACCACAAAAAGGACGTC
>PVLC010002006.1:16869-61120 GCA_004027655.1 Graphiurus murinus
TTGTAATCCCAGCATTCGGGAGGCTGAGACCGGAGGATCTGGGTTCGCGGCCAGCCTCAGCTATCTAGTGAGGCACTCTGCAACTTAGTGAGACCCGGTTTCAAAATAAAGAATAAAAAATAGGGCTGGGGATATAGCTCGGAGGTAGAATGCCTCTGGGTTCAATCCCCAGTACCGCAAAAAAAAAAAAAAAAAAAAAGGACGTCACTGTGATATGACACATATGTTAATTAACTAGATTATGGAAATCATTTCACAATGTACACATATATCAGAGCATTGCTTCTTATATTTTACATAGAAACACTTTCTATTTTTCAATATAGCCTCAGTAAATCTGAGAAAATAAAAAATAGCTTTAATATTTTTTTTTTCTGAAAATGAGGTTCCTGGAATAACAGTATTATTACCATCCTTGGGAACAGATCAGCCCACACCAGATCCATGGACTCAGAAATTCAAGAAGTGGGCCTCAGAATCTCTGATTTAGTAAGCCCAGCAGGTGGTTGTAGTGATGGCCCATGGCTGAGATTCATGGGATGAAGTGTGGGAAGAGGGGCATTTCAGAGCACTGTACAGAGCACAGAAGGGGCTAATTAACCCAGCATGGGGAACGCAAGCCTGGCTTCCTAGGGAGGGTCAACACCTGACACTTGTATCATTTAATTCGGCTTTTCCTTAAATTCTGCCAGGCTACTCATAATAACATTGTATGATTTGAATTTCTTCACAACTCTCTTCTCTTAACTACTCTCCAATGACTTTTAAAAATAATTAGAAACACAGGAAACAGGGATTTAGTAAAAGGAATTGGAGATGATGTAGACAGTATGGAAATTACCAATTTTTTTTCCTAATGCTGCACAGTGGAAAAACCATGGGCTTTGGGACCAATTAAGCCTGAGTGAGGAGTATCAGATTCAGGAAGTAAAAACATAACACATCCTATTAAATATAGCTGTCAAAGAAAGAATAACTGACCTTTAGTGTTTTTAGTATGTCATATGCAATATTTTGAATTTATACATACTAGAAAATTATTCTTTTTTATTTGAAATTCAGTTTAACTGGGTGCCTTGTATTTTATCTGGTAACCTATCTTGGCTTCAAGACGATAGAAGAAAGGAGTATCCCTCTACAGAGTGACACAGTCATGGAGGAAAATGGTGCCAGAGGATATTGTTTTTAATCCTTAGGGACTCTGAGACCCCAAGGGCCACAACAACTTTACATGGAAAAGATGAGAGATAGGAACGACCATTTAGACAAGGAACGAAATGACACAAAAGGTGCAGGAATAACGAAAATAGGCAGTAGGTAGAGTTATCAAAGGCATGAAGCTTCAAGTGTCTGACTTCCTTCATCTTATGCTTAAACTGTTGATATATGGAAAATGTTTTGCATGGGTCAGAGATGTAATACTTTTCCAATAGATTATATGGTTTTAAATTATTATTAATGCTATTATTACTGAAATAAATAGACAAGAATTTCTTCAAAAGGAACTTCTTTTTAAAATGAGAATCACAGGTACTTCCAAGTCACAACTGTGGGTCTCCAGCAAGACATAATTTATAAATCTGTATGTGCTTTCATACTAGCCATGCTCAGACAAAATAGCAAAAGAAACTCTTGATCCTCCTTCCCTATTATTTACTAGTAAGAACTATAAAGAGTCTAAGATTTCACCTTACTTGCAAACTATTAAATTAGCCTGCCACAATTTCATGGATGCTGTAGAAGACTGAGACAAAGACCAATTTATTACTCACAGCAGCAGCAGCAGTAGTGAGAGTATCAGCAGTATTTTGTTATTTTCCCTGAAGTCTCAGTTCCTACAGAGTGACAGAGAGAGGGCCAACTGTCACCTTTACATGCAGTGACTTGTATCACAGGAAGGGAACCTTGAGATTAGAGAACCCAAATCTCTTTAAGTGGATATTAAACATGCCTGTCACCATGTGTGGTGGTGTCGCCTGTAATCACAACACTTGGGAGGTTGAGACAGAGGATCATAGGTTCAAGGACAGCCTCAGCAACATAGTGAGAGACTTTCAGCAATCTAGCGAGATCCTGTTTCAAAATAAAAATAAAATAGGGCTGGGGGTGTAGCTCAGAGGAAGAATGGCCCTATGTTCAATCCTTAGTAACACACACACACACACAAACACACACACACACACACACACACACACACACACACACACACATGCACACACGCACACACACAGCCTGCCATTTTTCCAGGAGAGGAAGGGATATCTTTATTATCCTGGACAGTAAGCAGGTCTGCCCTTTATTCTCAAGGAAGATACTATTTCTGTCTTCCCAGGCTATATCTTTTACTTCTTTTTCTAAAAGGAAACACTACTTCAGTCTTCTAGGAATTTCCTTTAAGCAAATATTCTTGAAAAAATACTCCAGAACAAAGAGCACCAAGATAAGCCAGGAACTAGAGTGATGCTCAGTGTTCTGCGGTAGGGAGGCACTGCATGATTGCAGGTGGTTCTGATTATGAGGTAATTTACTGCAGGTATGCAATGCTTTAGGCTTTAAATAATGCTATGAAGGATGCTTTAAAAACTGCAGTCCTGTGTTTTCTCAGACTCTCCTAGAACAAATGTATATAAAGAACATATGCTACTGGGGAATATCTAAGAGAATTTTTAACAAACATCAACAAAGTGTGCACCTGGCCTACATAGCCAAATTTTATTTTATTTTACTTATTTGTGGTACTTGGAATTGAACTCAAGGGCATTCTACCTCCGAGCTACACCCCTCAGCTCTATTTTAGTTTTTATTTTGCAACAGAGTCTGGCTAAGGTACTGAGACTGGCCTTGAACCTGAGATCTTTCTGTCTCAGCCTCCCACGTTCTTGGACTACAAGCATGTACCACCCTACCTGGCTGCCAAATTTTATTATAAGATCTCAATAGCATCCAGCATGTTCCCTCAGAGCCTTTATAACAATTATAACTTTTGTAGAGACAGATGAAGAAATAATACAATTGAAAGAACATTAGGCCAACAGTTAGAAAATGTGAATTCTAGTCTAGGTCCATCATTGCTTGCTGTGTGACTTTGAATCACTTATTTGCTATCTCTGATCTTACGATTGTAACAATTGTAATTTCAATCCCTAGATCGAAATTACTCAGGGGACCTGGTGTCTCTTTTTAAATAGTATGTGGGGGTAGCCTAGCACGGCTCCTGACATATTGTAGATATAAAATAAATACATGCAGTAAATATTTTTGATGTTGAACAAGCTGAATTTTACTTCACTTATCAATAAAATATGAAAATTTGGCCACAGGATTGGTTCTATTCCACATATCCTCTTTATCTGGGCTTCCAAGTATCTAATTCGAGTCTCCTGGAAGAGCAGAAGGGGAAATGACAGAAGAGGATATATAGTATTTCCAATCTTCTAATGATTCATAGATGTGGAAACTAAAGATCAAAGATAGCAAATAAATGATTCAAAGTCACACCGCAAGCAATGATGGACCTAGACTAGAATTCACATTTTCTAACTGTTCTTTCAATTGTATTATTTCTTCATCTGTCCCTTCAACTCCTGTGTGGCAATGTTTAAAGTATTCTGGGTTTACCCACCGTGAAGAAATGTGATAGAGTGTTGTTAAGAGTGGGAAGATTGGAATGGCTATAGTTCCGTGAGAACGCCACACCACCATTACCACGTGGGCCAGAGAGCCTGTATTCTCAAATACAAACAAATCTGGAATGGATTTTCAAAGTTTTGAACATTGCCTGATGTTTGAGTGTTCTGGGAAAAGCAAGTATAGCACAGCTTAGAAAGATATCTCTACAAATCAAAATGTCTGCAAATCTGCCAAAGTCCAGTTCCAAAGGCCCACACAAGTGTCTTTTTCTTTCCTATCTTGTTAAATTAGTAAATAAGAAACTTTTCCTACTTTAATTTGTTTTCTATTTGTGATGAGTTAGCAATGAGTGAATCATGTGTCAAGGTTGTAAATATGTTAAATAACTTAGAGAATTTCACCTCTTCCATGATTTCAGCAATTCTTACAGGAACCATACTAAAAGAGTATGAGACAAGCAAGTCCTCAATACAGATCCCAGGAAGCCATTTCTGTTTCTCATATGAAAGAGTGTTTGATATTCTGCTTACCCTGCAGGCTTCACAGTACTTCTGTGATCAATTGTTCCTCCAGGATCCAGGTCTGACAAAGATGTTGCTTAGGAGGAAAGGTGCTCTATAAATGTAATAAATAAATAAATTTACTGGGTAGAACAGCATCAGCTTTGGATTAAATAGAAGCAAGGATTTGGTTTTTAAATTTGATAGGGATGTGGGGCTAGCCTCAGTCTTCCACCTTGGGAAAAGCTATGGAGATTTATTTTTGTGAACATATCAGAATTCTCATTTTCATGCAGCCGTAGCCATTGGAATACCTGAGTGAAGATTGCTTTATGGCCTAAGGAGAGCACATACAGGTCTCTCTTGCCTTACAGGCTAAATGGTTTCACACGCATTTCTGAGCAATGAATCTCTGTTTTCTCGTGAGTTCCATGAAAAGACTTTTAGAGTTATAATGCTGCAGAGCAAAAGTTTTCACCATAGGCTCAATGAAAAACTTTTAGAAAGAGGGCTGCCATCAATTTCTTGAGAGACACTGGACCAGTATTACTCTTAAAATATGTTTCAGAATCTGGTATCCCACAATTCTTCACATGAATACTGCTTCCATGTATTGAATACAATATAATGTATTTTTACAGATTCACAACTTAACTCATCTCCTACTTTGGAGTTGGGCTTTTTTAAAGTACTTTTATTGTTGCATTGTAATTATACATTATAGTGAGATTCAATGTGATAAAAATACACATGCAAATGTCACTTGGTGAATTTCCCCCCATATCTCATCCTTCCTCCCTTCCCATATATGTTAGTGTGATTGGTGATGATACCTCATGTAGGGACATAACCTTATTTGAACTATTCTCTTCCTCGATCCTCATTTTCCCCCTCTCCACCTCCTTTCCTCAATCCCTTTCCACTATTCTGCTAGTCTTTCTCCCTGTTATACTAAAGTCTGTTTTGTTTCCTATTTTTGTTCTTCCACATATGAAAGAAAACATATTACTTTTGCCTTTCTGAGACTGGCTGATCTCACATATCATAATATTCTCTAGTTCCATCCATTTTCCTGCAAATACCATAGGTTTTTCTCTCTCTCTCTCTTTTTTTTTTTTTTTTCATCTTTATGGTTGAGTAAAATTCTGTTGTATGTATATACCACATTTTCATTATCCATTTATCTGTTAGTGAACACCTAGATTGGTTTCATAATTTAGCTATTGTGAATTGTGTGGCTACAAACATGGAGTTGGGATTTTAATAGGTAGTAGTGCTACTCTGTATTGGAACATTAGAATGGAAAGTTCTACCACTAATACATATTTTCCTCCTGCCTACCCATTTTTTAAATCTGAGAGGTTGATTTCTAGAGTCATAATACTCTACTTGTATGGATTCCTTTTAATTAATTTCCCCTTTATCTACTAAAAAGAGAATTAATTTTCTCTCTCATGTGTCACAACTTTTAGTGTATTGAGAAACCGTTATAAAATCAGGATTCGTTTGTTGACTACACCAATGTCAGTTTCCTGGTTTTGAGAGTGATCTTTAGTTATATAAGATGCTGCCATTGGAGAGAAGAGACAAAATAATGGATAAAACCTCTCTGCTCTGCCTTTGAAACTTTGAGCCCCCAATAAATATAAAATTACTTAAAAATAAAAAGTAAACCAAAATAAAGGCTTAGAAGTAGAAGATAAAAAGTAGGAAATCAACATTAGAGTAACAAATCTGACTCTTACCCTCTAGAAAAACTGCTTCTCTTCTTTATGTTTGTTAAACTGTAAAGTGGAGTTAGCAACTAGTCATAGCAAGGACAAAATGAGATGAAGTGTAATTTTGGTGTGCACTCAAGAGCCAGATTGCCCGCATCCAGTTTATGCAATTCCAATGTGTGCCTTCAGTCAAAGAATTTGATCTTGCCTATGTAAGGCATTTAGAACAGTCCTTAGTACTTAATAATACTACATGAGTGTTGGCCATATTAGGAAGAAATCATCTGGCACATAGTTTAACAAATGCTAGCTTTTTTTTCCTTTTCTGATTCTAAGCCCAGAGGCAGCCTATCAAAATTAGCATGAATAAAAGAAATACAGTCTATTAACACAATTGCATACTATACAATAATGAGTGAGCACCTGAAAATATGGATGAATACATCAATAATATGGATAGAAGTCACAAACAATACTATGTAAAAAAAGCCATTAACCAGGAAGTAGCTTCATGTCTGATACAGTCATGTGAAGTTATAGTTAGATAAAATAAAACATCTGTTTCTGGCCATGATGGTGTAATTGGTACTGTACCAGTCCTGCCACCAAAAATAATAAATGCCAGGGAAAAGCCATAAACTATTGTGTTCACATATTGGGAAACTAATAGCATAGACTTTGTTCCCTAAGCTCTGTGTTTAACCATATTTATACCTCTGGACATTTTCCATACCCCATGTAGAGGGAAAAGATCATGACCGTATCACTAAGGCTAAGAACACAGAGAGTGGAGTTCAAGCAGGTAGAAGTAGATGGAATTTAAAAAAGAAAAAGAAGCTATATGAAGAAGATCTTCAGACAACTTTTATACACATCCTGTTGAGTCACTGGCTAAATTCTAAGTTTTTCATATATAGGTAGGATACCATGAGCCAGAGGAAAAACACCTGTGAGGAAAAGAACAGCTACCAGAAAGCTATAAGTTCAACAACCACCCAAACTCACACAAAGTTGGCAGATGTGCTCATTTTTATATTCTGTATGAGGGGAATTTTCTAACAATCTGGAGCATTCAGAGTCCAATGAAGTTCATTTTTTAGGAGTCTGGCTAATCCAGTCCCAGAGTAAAAACATCTTAAAATTTGCACCAGGAAAGTTTAAAAACAAACTACAAAAAGTATTGAGATAATTTACAAGGGAATTGCCTGTCTTTTGAAACAAATTGGAGCATTCTTTAAAAAGCAGCTAAAAAATCCAAACACTCAACAACATAGAAACCACAATATGAAGTATCCAACCAAAATTACTAGATAATGCCAAGAAACAAATAAATGAAGCCCATAGCTGAAAGAAAAAATAAATTATAAAAATAGACACAGAAATGATAAAGATGATAGTAGATACAATAATTTAAATAGTTTTTATAAATGTACTTATGGAAAATTAACATAAGGAGGAAAGGAAAAAGAATGATGGGGGGAAAACCCATTGAAATTCTGAGGTGAAAATGAAACTACCTAAAATGAAAAATCACTGGATAAAATATTGATAGCATATCAGACACTGAATAGAGCAAAATCAACAAATTTGAAGTAAGAGAAATAGAAACTACCCCAAACAAAGCAGGTACAAATAGATATACACATGGCCAAAAAAATAAGAACAAGGTTGCTGAAACCTGTGGGAAAATATCCAGTGGTCTAACACTCACACTGGTGTTTAGAATCAAGGAGCAGAAAAAAAAATATTTGAAAAGATATGGAAAAATTAGTTCTAAATGGTATATGAACCCACAGATCCAAGAAATTAAACAAAGTCAAAGAAGTATAAGTACGAACAGCAGCAAGATACCTAATAGTTAAATTTTTCAGTAATAATAATAATAAGAAAATCCTAAAATAAATTTGATGAGAAAATTAATATAGAGGAACTAAGATAATAATCAATCTTGAATTTTTACTAGAAATAAAAGAAGCAACAAGGCAAGGGAAGATTTTTAAAGTGATATAAGAAAATTTAAAGCAAAAATTAACTTTGAAATCCATATTCAGAAAAATTGCCCTCCAAAAATCAAATCAAGTGCAATGACAGGCAATCAAAAGCTGAAAGTATTCATCACCAGTGCATCTACCTACCAAAAATATATGTTAGAGGAAATTCAGTAAGGTGAAGAAAAATATACAAATGGAAATAGGAATTTGGACAACGAAATGAAGAGAGATGAAAAGAGTAAATACAAAATACATTTGTTCTCATTTTTTAATTTTTAAAATTATATTTGTTTAAAGCAAAATAATAACATTTGGGGGGTTGAAAACACACCATATATATAGTATACACACACACATACATTTATACATAAAAATTGCAACAGTAAAACACACAAGAGGGAAAAATGAAGTTAAACTATCATAAAGTTTTAGTATTATAATAGATGGTATAATATTATTTAAATGTAGACTATGATAAAATTAAAGATGCACATTGAAATTCTTAGAGCTCACACTACAGAGTATATCAAAGATGCACAACAGAACTCATTTAAAAACACACAAGTAGAGAAAATTAATGCTTTTCAGAATCAAAATAGGTGTAAAGTTTGTGAGATTCATGACTGGAAGAGGACACAAGTGGAACTTTATGATAATATTTTGGTAATGTTTTGTTTCTTATCTGCATATTTGCTACATGAGTGTGTTTATTTTGTGATAATCGCACTGTTTTAAAATGTACACTTTTCTATATTTACATGTGCATACATGTGTGTGGCATTTGTATATGTGTGTGTGTGTGTGTATGTGTGTAGACAAAGAGGAAACAAATAAGAGATTATTTTGTATTTTGAAAAATGCCAGGGCTCTCGCATCTCACTACTCATCTAACTCACAGGAGCACAATTCATGTCATCATCACCATTTTGGAAGAGCAGACCTTGAAATTAGACAGGAGCAAGATCTCAGGGCCTTATCGATTGTGTTGGAAACTACCCTTTTATCAGAAATTTGTTTCAAAATATTTTAGTGGCCCTTTACACATCAAAGGACATCAAATACTAGGAGAGTTAATCTAAACTTTATCACACTTTTTTTTCAAGAAGTCTTAGCCAACCAAGGTTTCATTAAAGAGGCACTTCAAAGGAACACTTGTGAAATAGTTTTTATATTAAAGATATTATTGTACTACTTAATGCTTTGTAAATTTTATTGCTTTTTTAACTTATTTTCATGGGCAGTTATATATTTTATGATACAAGATTTCAGGAATATAATTATAACATTTACTTACAATATTATTCCTACACAGATTCAGCTCATAGTTGAATGTATTGCTGAAACTGCCCCAAAACTAATTACAGTAGTCCCCTTTATCCACAGGGGATACATCCAAGACCCCTAGTGAATGAGGAAGCCACAGACAATACTAAACCTTATATATACTGTTTTTTCATATATATATATATATATATATATATATGTATATATATACATACATACATACAAAGTTTAATTTATAAATTAAGTACAATAACAGATTATCAATGAATAATAACAGAACAATCACAGCAACATACTGTAATAAAAGTTACGTGAATCGTGGTCACTCTGAAAACCCTTTTTTGTTGAAGGAGGATAACTGAAACTGACAAGCAAAATCGTGGATAAGGGGAACTATTGCGGGTTCTAAGTAAGACCTTACACATTAAATAGGTAATGCGTATCTGTAAAGACTCTGTGCAACTATTACCACCTCTCTGAAGTCTTGCAGGATTCCATGGAGGGAGAAATAACTAGGGTTTCTTGGCATCACCAACAGATCATGCTACATCTCTTAGAGCCTGTGTCTTAGTGAGCAGGGTTGATTTATTTATTTCAGTCTCCCCAGCAAGACTGTTGGAGGCATCTCTATGTTCAGCACAAGATCACAATCCATGGCATGTGCCCAAAAATGCTTGCAGGTGAGAGGGAGGGTGGAGGCAGGGTAGAGAAAAAAGGGAAGGAAGAAATGATTTTCCTAATGCTAGCAAATTAAGGGGAATGCACTGTTGGGTAGATGAAAACAGTCCTTTGTCCTGCAAGCTTCAATTTGCATCTACTGTCATAAAGTAATTAGAATCTTTCTAGGTCCTTTCACAGTGATGACTGTAAATCGTTTGAAAATATTAATCCAGTGTTAGACGGGTGCTTCATGTCCTGCTATGCCATATGAATAGCTTCCCTTATGATCTGGGGACAGTAAAATATTTTACAAATATTATCTCACCAAATGAGTATGTGTAAAAATTGTCCTCAGGGCTTCCAGTGACGAAAGAGTATCTCACCAACAAAATAAACACACTTCCTCAACCCCCAGGCAACATTATTCACTCCCTTCTCTGATTCCCAGAGCACATTATTCATTCCTCTAATAAAGCATTCAGTGCAGAGCTGCGAAGTCTGTTCTGCTTGCCCTGCCTAATCCTATGGTAAGCTTCTTGAGGAGAGAGGCTCTGTCTTCATCTTTTTACCTCCAGTTCCTAACACTAGAACTGGCACATGGACAGCGTTCCATACTTATTTCTTGAGAGCTTGAATACAAGAGCATGTTGTAATACTTACATTTGAATACATTTTAAAGGTCCAGCCAACCTAGCTCTGTGACATTTAACTTTAAGGGCATCTTCAAAATCAGGAGCCGACAAAAGATCTTTGTTAAGAGTTAGTTCCTGACCCTTCGGGGGCAACATTACAACTGCAAAGGGGCCTTAAATCATCCTCTCTCTCCTGGGAATAGTTAGATCACCCTATGGAAGGAAGGCGGCCCTCTAATCTCCAGTAGTATTTAGCAGTGGTTGTATTTTCCACATGAAACTTGATAAGCTCAGAGATGTTTGGAGTCCTAGTAAAATTCAAAGAGAAGAACAAACAGAAGGGTAGAAGTGGAAGGAAAATTGCTTTCTATTTAAGCACAAACATATGCCAGGTACTAAGCTAGGTGCTCAGGATTCAATGTCAAAATAAGATGTGCTCCTTGGCCTGGCTCACATGTTTTTGGGGGTCTGTAGAATTTAAAATGCCTCCTGCTATAATCTCAAAATGTTTCCAGAGCAGAAAAACAAAAAGATCATTGAGACTATAGCAATTTGTGTTCAATTTTGGTGTTCATTTAGCTTTAAAATCCCATAAATGTACTCTTGATTTACCAACAGAACAAACAAGTCAATAAAATAAAATGTTGTAGTCACGGTTTCACTCCCAAACTGCTGTTCTTCAGAATCAAAATAAGAATTTAGGCATATCAGAGATGAAACTGCTCCATTCAAGCAGAAAACAACAGGACAATAGCCTTAGCATCCAGCAAAATACATTTTACATTGGACTTTTGACAGACAATGAGATCAAAACAGGATGAATGGAGAGTTATAATGGCCCAATTACTAGACAATTGATAAGGAGATCATACAGAATATAAGAAGTTCAAACAATTCTGAAAACATACTTTTTAAAACCATGCCAGTAGCAGAAAGTCAAGAGTTGTAGGTTTTCTCTCTTATGTGGAAGCTAGAGAGAAAATGGGAAACAGAAGGGACTTTAGATAGATGAGAAAGGGCAGTAGAATTGTGGAATGGGACTGGAGGAAGTGGGGGAGCTGATAAAGGAAACAGTTCAAATATTGCTATCTTCATGCTGAAGGTGTCACCACAAGTCTCACTAATATGTATGGAGAGAGATGGGTAGTAGGTGGGATCTGAAGGGAAACACACCAAACCTGTGTGCATGTTTGTCTATATCACCCTGCTCTTCACTATGATGTATAATTACAATGCACCAATAAAGATATAAATAAATAAACATATCCCAGTGAGAGCAGGCTTGGTAGTGCACACATAGAATCCCAGTGCTTGGGAGGCTAAAATAGGATGACCTCAGATTCACCGCCAGCCTTGGCAACTTAGAAAGACACTGTTTCAAGATAAAAAATAAAAATGGCTGGGGGCATAGCTCAGAGGTGGAATGCCCCTGGGTTCAATCCCTAACACACACACACACACACACACACACACACACACACACACACACACAGACAAAATGCCAGTGAAGAAGATTTATTAACGATTATACTGTGTAAGTGATTTGTGAAACTCTACATATTGGAACTTATTTGAAATTTTACATATTAGAATTTATTTGGACATGACTTTTTGTCAGCCTATCAAAGGAAATTTTCTAGTAGCCCAAATGCTTCAAAATGTTTTATTTTATTTCCTAGAAATAAATGTAAAATCAGACCCAAAGTAGAGTCATGTGCCACATCCTAACTTGTGGTCAACAATTGACTGCGTGCATGATGGCGGTCTCATAAGACCATATCACCTAGTGTTGTAGCCATCTTAGTTCACATATGTACACCCTATGACTCTCTGACAAGATAAAATCACCTAAAAACACATTTCTCAAAACACATCCCATCATTACACAATGCATGACTGTACTTCCTTTTCAGAAAAAAAAAAAAAAAGCACCACATATTAAAACCAGTTAATCATCATTTGTGGTAATCTAGATACTGTTGACTGACAGTCTGTCCCCTCAGAAATCTCCAACTGAGTAAGAGGCTAAGACAGCTGCATAAGCAAGTTACACTGGAGGTGAAATCTAATTTGATACAAGTGCTGAGAGAGGTACAGAGAGAATATGGAATTTCAGGAGATAGAAACACTGCATCCAGGTGAAGGCAAAATAGCATCAAAACCATTGGGAGGGGGCATTCTCTTTAATGATGAAATAGGAACAATAATACATACTTTCCAGCTGTATTATATGGATAAATAAATTCATATGTAAAAAGTTTCAAATTTCTTCAAGCTTATAAATGATACCCAGTAAATGAGCTAAAATACTGTCAAAGTTTTGAGGACTCACTGTCAGTTTTGGTTGTTGTACCCTTACTGAAAATCTTTAGGAATATTATTCTTTTTTCTATCCTTAGGAATCAGTGCTTGCTAATGACAACTCTTTGTACAAAAATAAGCATAGAGTATCTTTATCATTTTTATTATATATCCCCTTAAGTTAGCCATAAGTTGAGACCTAGAGTTGAAAGTTCAAATGCTTCAAAGACCACACATGCCATATAAGTGTATGAAATAGTCTAGAATACTGGAATAAAAAGTGATGGAGATCTGGAAAAATTGGAAAGGTAAGGTCCCTCCTTAAAGCATTCCATTTTATGTTACAAAAACTTAAAAAATCCAGAAAAATCCCTGTCAGAATCCCAGCTGGCAATTTTGCAGAAACCTTTCACAAGTTAATCCTAAAATTTATATGGAAATGGAGAGGATACAGAATAGCCAAACAAACTTAAAAGAGAAATATGTTAGAGATTACGTATTTCTTAATTTGAAAACTTAACTATAAAGCTACAATGATTAAGACAGTGTGGTATTTGTGTAAGGATATCATATAAGTCAATGGAAAGCCCAGAAGTAAACCTTCATATTTATGATCAATTGATCTTTAACAAAAATATCAAGAAAATTCAATATGGCAAAGATTATTCTTTGAACAGTGTTCTGGGACAATTAGATATCCACATTTTTTTGTTTTTGTTTTTTTACTGGGGATTGAACTCAGGGGCATTATACCTCCGAGCTATACCCCCAACCCTATTTTTTATTCTTTATTTTGAAACAGGGTCTCACTAAGTTGCGGAGTGCCTCACTAGGTAGCTGAGGCTGGCCGCGAACCCAGATCCTCAAGTCTCAGCCTCCCAAATACTGGGATTATTCACATGTTACAGAATGAATTTGTCCCTTTACCTATGCCATTACACACAAAATAAACTCAAAGTGTATCTTAGATTTAAATGTAAGAACGAAAACTATAAATCTCTAAAAAAGAACATAAATGTATTGCAACAGAAAAATTACTGTAAGCAAATTTTCATTATACATGCCATCAAAAGTTCAAGGGATAAAAATAAAAATAACAAATTGGACTCATAATTAGAAACTTTCACTTCAATAGGCACCAGCAACCAGCCAAGGTGGCACAAAACTATAATCTCAGGTACTTAGGAGGCTGAGGCAAGAGAATCACAAATTCAAAGCTGGTCTGGCCAACATGGCAAGATCCTATCTCAAAATAAGTAAAAAGGGCTGAGGATACAGCCCAGTGATAGAATGAGTCTGGGTTCAATCCCCAGTATTTCAGGGGAAAAAACCCAGCAAGTTAGTGAAAAATCACATTAAAGATTAACATAAAATATTTGTAAATCATATATGATGAGACTTGTATCCAGAATAAAATAACTTTTACATGTTAATGATTATAAAACAAATGAACCAAAGTAGTTGCACAAGTTTGCAATCCCACCAACAATGTATTAGGGTTCCCACTTCTCCACATCCTCGCCAGCAGTTGTTGTTCATGTTTTCTATGATTGCCATTCTTATTGGAGTTAGGTGAAATCTCAGGGTAGTTTTGATTTGCATCTCTCTGATTGCCAATGATGTGGAACATTTCCTCATACATTTTTTGGCCATTTGTATTTCTTCTTTTGTGAAGTGTCTATTTAGATCCTTTGCCCATTTTTTGATTGGGTTATTTGCTTTCTTGGCTGTGATTTTCTTGAGTTTTTTTGTATATCCTAGATATTAGATCTCTATCTGAAGAGTAACTGGCAAAAATCTTCTCCCACTCTGTAGGCTCTCTACTGAGGTTCTTCATAGTTTCCTTTGCTGGAAAACAGTATGGAGGATCCTCAGACGAATGGGAATGAACCTACCTTATGACCCAGCAATACCACTTCTGGGTATCTACCCAAAAGAATGGAAACCAAACTATCAGACAGACACATGTGTATCTATGTTTATAGCTGCACAATTCACAATAGCCAAACTATGGAAGCAGCCAAGATGTCCATCGACAGATGAATGGATTACAAAACTATGGGATATGTACACAATGGAATTTTACTCAGCCATAAAGAAGAACAAAATCATGTTCTTTGCAGGGAAATGGATGGAACTGGAAAACATTATGTTAAGTGAGATTAGCCAGTCACAAAGAGTAAAGAAGCAGATGGTCTCCCTAATATGCAGATGTTAGGGAAAAGATGGGGCATAAGAGGGTCCCCAGATGAAAAATTAGAGACTCTCGATAAACAAAGAAGTTGATTTAACGGAAGAGGATGGACGGGGTGTGGGGAGGACATCCTAAGGCACATGATGTACTTACACAATTATATCAAGGTCACTCACTGAACTGAACTTGAGAGGGAGGGAGGGTAAGGGAGCGGGGTGGGAATTGGGGAAGGGGTCAGATGAGAAATGTGTGCACATACGTCGTTATCAATTTGTACCTAACAAAGATGTATACATACAAAGCACAAATTATCACAATAAAAAATGCAAAAATAAATAAATAAATAAAACAAATGAACCAATTTTAATCATGTGAAAAAACTTGAGCAGACATTTAACCAAAGAAACTATATAAATGGTCAATAAGGCAATGAAAGATGCCCAACATCATAGACATCAGGTAAGAACACACTGAATTCATGAGCTATCATTTCATACCTACCAAAATGGCTACAGTCATAAATAGACATTGCTGTCAATCAGGAAGTACAAATCGAAACTACACTGAGATTACATCTAGCCCCAATTAGAATGGCGATCATCAAGGCGTCAAACAACAATAAATGCTGGCAAGGATATGGAGAACTAGGATCTCTTCTACACTGTTGGAATTGCAAATTAGTACAGTTGCTATGTAGACCAGTGCAGAAATTCCTCAGAAAACTGGGGATGAATCTACCATCTGATTCAGCTATACCACTCCTGGGTATCTTTCCAAAGGGATTGAAATCAGAATATTATGTAGTAATACATGTATATCCATGTTTATAGCAGCATATTTTGCAATAACCAAATTATAGAACCAATCTAGGTATCTATCAACAGATGAATGGATTACAAAATTATGGGATATATACACAATGGAATTCTAATCAACAATCAAAAAGGACAAAATTATGCCATTTGCAGGAAAATGGATGCACCTGGAGAACATAATGTTGAAATTAGCCAGTAACAGAAAATGAAGAGTCATATGTTTTCTCTCATATGGGGAAACCAAGGAGTAATCAGGATACGAGAGGGACTTTATTTTATTTATATTTTTATTTTTGGTACTGGGAATTGAAACCAGAAGCATTCTGCTTCTGAGTTATACCCTCAGCCCTGTTTTATTTTATTTTGAAACAGGGCCTCACTAGGCTGATGAGAGTCTCACTATTTGCTGAATCTGTCCTTGAACCTGCGATCCTCCTTTCTCAGCCTCCCAGGTACTGGGAATACAAGCATGCATCATGATGCCTGACCAGGTACTTTAGATAAGAGAGAAGAAACTCAAGTGGAGTGATAGAGGAAGTCTAAGAAAGAGTGGCTTTGGGGGTGGAGGTGAGGGAGAATCAATGAAGGAATCACTTCCATTGACAGTATGTCCATATGTGAGAATACCAATGTCAATCTCAATATCCTGTATGGGGAAAGGGAGTGGGAAGGGAACTGGGTGAAAATCCACCAAGTGCTGTGTGCATGGATGTCACTATCACTATGACTAAATTATGATGTGAGAATATAAAGAACCAATAAAGGTATATAAAAAGAAATAGACTAAAACAATTGTTGGTATGAACTTTGAGAAACTAGAAATTGGACCGAAAAATGAAACAGCCACTTTCTTTTAAGTGTCATAGATTTACTATATAATCAAGCAATTCCACTTTTTGGCATTATGCATGAGAAATGAAAATATATGTCTACTGAAGACTCATATGTAAATGTTTATAGCAGCATTATTCATGATAGAAAAAGTGGAAACAACCCAAATACTCATTAACTGGACAATGGATAAACAAAGTATGGCACATCTTTACACTGGAATACTATTTACCAGTAAGAGGGAAACATTCTATTATGTTCTACAATGTGAATAAATCTTACCTATGGCAGGTGAAGAAAAAAAAAAAGCCAAAAAGAAACACTTCATATTGGATCACTACATTTTTAGGAACTATCCAGAAAAAGGAATTGGTGGGGAGGTCATATTAGTCAATCCACAGCACCAGAGAAGGCCTGTTTAACCATGGAGTAAATGGGCACAGTGTGTGGTACCAAACAGAAGCCCCTGTGTCTGGCTTCCTATCTTTCACCTATTATCTCTCCATTGACAGTCATTTTTCTTTCTTTGCTTTCTCTTTTTTCCCTCTTCTAGAAAAATACTTTAAAACCACAAAATACAGCCCAGATAAACCATATTGGTTCCTAAAGAGACTCAAAAATTCCCCAAATTCCTCCAGAGTGTTTTCCTTGCATAAAGCAACTGGTCTCCCAGCATTCATAGCCCCTTCTTTCTCCAGATCCCCTATTTCCCTTCACATCTCAGGCTTGTTTCAAAGAGTTCAATGGTGGTCTCATGTTAAACCAGAGGATTCTGGTTACTTCTCGAGGTTCCCAAATTCATCTGGGTCACTACTCCCTTTTCAGGAAAAAAAAATAGTTCCACTCCCTGGAAATCTACCTTCTGTAAGTGAATAAACAGAAAGATATAGTGACAAATTGTATGTATTTATATTTCATTCCAGCACCCCCTGGGGGCAGTATTGCCCACTTTGGGAATCCATGGGTAATTTTTCCTTCTGATACTCCCCATGCATACTCTTAGGTGACAGAACCTGGCTTATCCAGACAATCCTCTCAAGGTTCTTTGATGTCCTTTGGTCAAAGGACAAGCTTGGATTTGAGAGCTACATTTCCCTGTAATACTGGTTAAAATCTCCTGGACCTGGAATTGAAGAAGATTGAACCAAGTTCCTGCTGAAGGGAGAATCAAAGTTCTTCATTGCACACAAGCATAAGTGCTTGAGATCCATCACAACATTTCCTTCTCTCACTCTTATTCATTTTCTTTCCTATCAATACAACATCCTTCTCAGTCCCCTAAATCCCTGACTCCCTTGATTTTAATTCACTTGTCATAGCAGTGATTGCAACAAAGCATTAATTTATTTTGAAAACTACTTTTTATCATTGAACTTCCTTGATATATTGGTTAAGATTGAGGGGTAGAGGGGAGGGTGGAACCCAAGAGACTTAGATTTGTATCCCAGATGTTTCTTGAAAAAAAATATTTAACCTCTCAGAACACAATCTATAAAATGGAGTTACATCTCACTCAGAGAGAACTGTAAGAATCAAATAAGCAATTATGCTAAGTGCTTATTGCAATAAAATGGAGCTCAATAAAATAAAGCTTTTAATATTATTAGGATAAGTGACTTGTCCAGGTTCACTGACAGCAGAGGGAATTAGAACAATGTGTATCATATTGTACTCTATGCTGGCCCTCCTTTCTTTAATGGATATATGTCTTGCATTCTAGGCTGAGACAGAATTGTTTATAAGGTGTCTTAGTCAACATTCTCACTACTATAATCCAAAGAATTGGCCATACAACTTAGAGAAAGGAAGAGTTATATGCTCAAGGCTTCCTTGGAAATTCAGTCAATGTGAGGCCAGAAATGGTGGATCATGGTGGCAGGAAGTGGAGAGAGGGAGAAGGCAAGGCTTTGCTCTCATATCATGAAGGATAGAAGCAAAAAAGAGAATAAGCAAGGGGAGGAGAAATCATATTAATACCCAACACCACAACCCGAGGGACCCACCTTCTCCAGTACATCCTATCAGCCCAGGCCACCACCCAGATAAATCCATTACGATGTATTCATCCACTGCTGAGATTGCAACCAAGCCCTGCTTCCTTGTTTCTGTGAGAGCTGCAGGGCATTCTATTTCCAAACCCTTATACAAGGAGAGGATAAACATAAGCATAAGCAAAGACTGGGCTCTAATCTCAAATCATCATTTGCTGCCTCTGTCATGATATTCAGCAAGTCAGTCCTTAGTCTTTTTCTTTTATCAAATTATTGACTATGATTGTATTTACTAGACTTTTGCTAAAATACTGTAAATGTTGTCAAATGTTAGTTGCTTTTTTTAAACTTTCTTTTTTTTTTTTAATGCCAATAAGAGGCTGCCAGCTCATATTATTCTCTTTATCTGCATGACCTCATTTTCCCTTTCTGGTGTGCAGTACCCTCATGCTGTCTCTGCCTGCCACCCTCCAGTGCAAACCTACTGTCAGAAATCAGTCCATAGCTAAGAGCAGTAGAAGAGATGGCACTTACTTGCTGCATTGAGCCTACCGTCACACCTTCTTGTCCTCATGAACCAGAATATAGCTTCAAAGTCATCTCCACCCAGCATTCCTGCTGCAGCTACCAATTTACCAGAGCCAGAATACCAGCTGAAACCTATTTGTCCATCTCAGAGTGTGAGCTCTACTCATCCCAAATGTAATATATTTTTATCACATTTCACAAGCCATGTGTAAAGGTTAGAGGAGTTTACCAGCAATGGTAGTAAGGGATAGGGTAAAAGGGACTAAGAGGATTTCTGTCAAATGAATTTAACTTATCAGGCTATTGCAAAAGGTCCACTCTGGACATCAGAGGGAATCCAGATTTTCAATAACACCTGACCAACAAAAACAAAACTCACAATATCTCAGGACAGCTCCAGCACCCATGCTTCCTGTATCTGCCCTAATGTCTTTTGTGTTTATTTCTACATTTAAAAAGTGAGAATCAGGCTCCCGGGAGACAAAATTCTACATCTCAAATACATTGAGAGTCAAGATGCCTGCAGCTCAGGCAGGCTACGGTGATCCTGAGAAAGATTGCAAACTTGGTGGAGAACTGGTAGCCTCAGGAAGAAGCTGTCAAACCGAATTAAGACGTCAACATGTCACAGGAGGAAGATACCGCCATGCAGCCTATTGTTGAGTGCGTGTCAGGTAAAGGCAGTACTAATTACTGCAGGATCCAAATCTGTCTGCTCCTTTCTCCTCCCAAACTAAGGTCACCGAGTTATTATGGCATAGTGGTTTGCACTATTTTGGATTCCGCCAAGTGGCAGGTGGCCTGACAAACATGCTACTCAGCATGTTTTGTTGGGTCCCCACAGCTGTGCTGCCAATCAGTTCAGGATGGCTGCAAGTTAATGCTAATTAGCTTCTGTTGATCTGCATATTCCAACAGCCTCCCAGGATTCCCATTTTGATATGCAAGTTTGCCAGTTGAGTATGTGATTGAATTAAGAAGAAGAAGAAAAAAAAAAAGATTTTAGTGTCCACACAGGGATAACTTGGTTCTGAATCCCCAGAGGCTAGTACCCTTCCGATTTATGGTTGACAGCTCTGGCCCTTCTATGGGAGCTCAGGCTCCAGGATAGAGGGTGCTGCTGCCCTCCTTGTGAAAACAAAAGATGCTGCATTCACCTCCTAGCACCATTAGGAGTAAACATTCTTTCCATCTGGTCTGTGAACTGGCACTAGCTGTTTAGATAGGCGAGAAATCTATAACTCTCTGATTCAAATCGATCTTTTTTCAAAGTATACCAATAATGAAGCATTACTTCCTATAGTGTGTAAAGAATACTAACTCTAAATTGTCACTTGCAAACTCTTTGGATATCCATGGATAAACTGTTCCCTTTCCAGGGCTTTGGTTTCTTCAAATCTAATGTTAGGAGGTTGTGCTAGGCTTTATTAAAGGAGAGAAGGTATACAAGGACAGAAAAACGTTTGACATATGTGAGTCCCTAAATATTGTAAGATATTTTTAAATCAATTTTAAAAATAAACAGTAACCCAGTGCTTACGTTGTGCCAGCACTTTGCACATGGCTGGAAATCCGAATATGAACGAGATATTATTCATTGTCCTCTAGGAACACATATTGAATAGACTATTACAACCAGATAAATAAAGTTCATTTCACCATGGCATTCTGTAATTCTATTCTTCCTTTATTTCTGCTAGGAAAACATGAGAACACTACACATTACTAACCCCAGCATTTAATAGCTTTATTTTGTTGAGTATATTGTTTAACTTTCCAAAACCCATGATTTACCTTCTGTAAAAATAATGCACTCCACTTTATGTTGTTGAGTGAATTAAATGTAATAATGCTTGTTAAGGTTATTTATATGTAGTAGGCATTCTGTAGATAATATTTTCTGTCTATTTTCTCCTGTAGTAGAAATTGTTAGAATAACATGAGTCCAATAAATTCTGGGGCAGAGGATGAGTTAGAAGAGAAAGAGGTAAAAGGATTTCAGCCATGCTAAGAAAGGAACTCTGCAGGAAACTGCACTAGAAGAGCTGATGTATTTAGACTTTGCACCTGTATTTCATCAGGGCAATGAAAATATGATCTCACTAGGTAAACATTACAAAAACAATTTTCAAAAGTTTTACTTGGCCACAGCCTTTAGAAGTTCTGCTTCCCTGAAGTGATTAAACAATATTTCTTGGAAAACATTCGCTAAATATAATATAAAGGGAAATTCTTTTCTCATTTTCATGATGTTAAATTTAGGGAGTTCAACTGAATTTTTGTAGGAAAAGTTAGTGTTGCTATATTTATATATTTATCATGTAATTTATATTTTCATATTTGCATATATACAGAGAAATATGTGTATTTTCATTTTCTATGTATATGTATACAACATATATGAACATATGCATCTCTCTATATAGTGTATACATTTAAATGTATGTCTATGTATATACAAATTTATGTTCATTATGATTCAAGAATTGAGTGCATGCATACACATATGCATATGTTTTATAATATAGCACCCATATTTATCATTCATTTAAGGCATACATTGTAGTGGTAAGAGCATAGACTCTGAAATAGACTTCCTGACTTTTCATTCCAGCTTTATCACTTATTGCTATGTGACTATCAGCAAGTTATTTAATCTCTACCTCTCAGTGGCCTTCTCTATAAAATGGAGTAATAATTATATCTATCACAAAAGGTTGTTGTGAAGATTAAATGGACTAATGAAAACACTTAAAAGTAAGCTTGACCACTAAGTATCTCTATTTTATATTAGTACTATTATCATAACATTATTTTTATTGTTCTTGTATCTATTTTAGTACCTTGTTAATGTTACTTTTGATTTATTTATTATTTGGGTTACTTTAATTCTAAAAATTTTTTTGGCTGAGTGTGGTAGCACATGCTTGTAATCCCAGTACTTGGGAGACTGAGACAAGAGGCAGGTTCTTGGCCAACCTCAGCTGCTTAGTGAGACCCTTTGCAACTTAGTAAGATGCTGTTTCAAAATAAATAATGAAAAATAGAGTTGGTAGAATGCCCCTGGGTTCAATTCCTGGTACCATAAAAAAAAAGACTTTTTTTTTTGCTTAACATTTCAATAAGCAGATATTCTTAAAAAGTAATATCAGAGTTTATAGTGCTTCCATTTTGCAAATGGTAAATATTTTAACTTAATTTTTAAGCATTTCATTCCTTTATTTTTAGTAGAATCATCTGGATATATGCAAATGTTACATAACTGCTCTCCATCCGACTCCATCTCTCTCCATCACCCATTTTGGAGAAAACACTGAAATAACCTGAATGCCTATATTTTAACTAAATGGATAAATGTGCTACTTGGCAATGCAAGTTTAATGTATGCATTAGCAAAGCTATTCCTTTGCAAACTTTGCTGTTTCTCTGAGAGAAAGATACATTTATTAAGACACTTAGGCTGGAAATTATTGTTTCTTTTGATTAAGATGCATATGCTTGGCAGCCCAGGCTGGACTGGATTTGAGTATCCACTCAATCCCTCCCTAGCAAGGTGACCTTAGGCAAAGGGTGAATTGGGGGTAAATTCCTAATTTTTCAAATTGTATTGATATTAGACTGTTGCCTTCTTGTTTTTCAATGTAATTTTATTGGTGTATCGTAATTATACATCATAAGGAGAGTTAGGGTGATAGGAACATACATGCACACAGCACTTGGTGTGTTCCCTTCTTGTGTCATTGCCTTCTTGTGGCCACAGGGCCAGGCAGTGCCTCTGCTGGGGAAATAACATGGACATTTCCATAATCATCCTAAGAAGAATTTATTCCTTAGACTGAAATGAGGACAGAAATAATAAATTCTATGGACCCCATTTTGTTTCTTCAAGAAATGCACTGAAATATGATACTGGTATTTACTAGGCTCCTAGTCTGGGTCAGGCACTGATTGGGGTGCTAGGAACAGGACATATGGCCTCTATTCTTAAAACTCTCATAATTACATGAGGAGCAAAATCATGTAAATAAATAATACTTATCAATACAATGGATGCTACAAAAGAGTGCAATGAAGAGGAGTATACCTCAGAGAAGGAGGAAATGGTTCACTCTCTTCAGGGATAAAGGGAATGCATCTAAAATAAGATAAAGCTTGTGCTGTCTCTTAAAGAAAGGGTAATATAATAAATGGAAAGAGGAGGATGTTACAGACAAAAGTAGCATTCAAAGTCACTGTTGCATAAAGAGTGTGTAGGAAGTCCAGGGAATCATCACTAGTTCTGTGAGCCTGTATCTTAGAATGTGAAGAGAGGGGTAGCAAGAATGAGACCTGAAGAATAATCACCCAGACCATGCTGGCCTGTGTATGCCATGTTAAACCATATGACTTATTTTGCCCAAAGGCAGTGTGAAACCATGGAAAAGTTTTAAACAGATAAAATACTTATTTATATTTATTTTTATTTTAGACAGTGCATTCTTGCAGGTGTCAGGCATAAGTAAAGAGGGATATAGAGACAGAGAATTGAGGGCATTATAGCCATGGAAACATGGAATTATAAAGGTTAGAAATAAAAAAAAGTGATAGTGGAATAAATATAAAGGAGTATATATTTTAAATATCTGGAGGACAACTACCTCCAAGACTTGGAAATTGGTCCATGGGAGAAGTGGGTCAAGGATGGGCCCAGGTTTGTTGTTGGAAAGTAATTAAGTATAATATTTGAGTGTAAATTGAAGAACAAGTTGGGGGAGAGACAGGAAATAGGGGTTTAGTTTAAAAATGGTAAGACTAAATGTTTTGGAGGCATTCAAATGTAAATACAAATTTAGATATATGGATTTGGAGCTGAGGGGAGAGTTTGGGTCTAGAGATAGATATCTAGAAATAATTAGCTTAGAGATGATGAATATAATTATGAGAATAGATGGTATAACCCACAAAACCCTTTAAAGAAAGCTGAAAATATGAACAAGCAAGGAAAGATATGGAGTGACAGCATTTATGAAAATGGTATCATTCGTCTGTCCTCTATTATCTAACATATATTGGTCATTCAGTATACCAAATAAAGCCCTGGATTTTCTGAAATACCCAGAAGGAGTCTCATGATAAACTTTTTGTTCTTACAGAAACTGCTTTCTCTCTTGTGGTAAGCTCTTCTGAATATAGAACCTGGAGAGAGAGAGAGAGAGAGAGAGAGAGAGAGAGAGAGAGAGAGAGAGAGAGAGAGAGCGAGCGAGCCCTAATTCCAATTGTTAATTGTTTAATAAAAAAATTGATAATTTAGTATCCATTGTTTTGAATGACAGTTTCACATTTTCTTTGACCTACTAAGGGGCAATTGGTTACTTTCCCCTGCCTTTAAGATAATTGGCAAATATCCAAAACACAGAACTCCATTATACTATATATATGGGTTTAGTTTTAAACTGATAAGACTAAGATGTATATATACATATATTTCCAACTACAATAAAATGAGCATTAAACAGTCCTATTTAAATAATAGTCATGAGTAATACAATCATCTCCTAGCTGATGGTTGGTTTAAGAATTTTTTTTAGGGTCATAAATGATAGGTCTCTGAATGATGCGGTCACTGTGGTTTTTCTCAGAGAATTTAATAAATATGAGACCCGAGTCTAATTTAAACAATAAGTTTGGTAGGGAATTTGGAGTGAAGAAAAACTTAAAGATGTTTCTTATGGATCAAAGACAAGTTTTAATGCATTTGGGTGGAGCTGACAGAGCCCCAAAGTTTATTCTTCTTTGTACAAAGGAAATGATCTCGGAGTGATAATACAGTGGTTTTTATGAAATATTTTTCTTATTATGAAAGTTAATTATTAATTAATTCCATAGCTCCTTCAGTTCAGAAAGCATAATACATTTCAAGAATTTACTTATTTTCACTTGTAATTAGCCAAAAAGCTGAGAAACTGTAAGAATTTACCTTATTCTCTAGGAAAGTACTTTATGAACATTTAAGGAAAAACTTAGTTTATGATAAATTAGATATTAATAGGTTCTTTTTCAAGAAAAGTCATGACAAGCACAATAAATTCATTTGTACTCAGAATCTGAGGTCTGAGCTTGGCGTGGTGGCGCACGCTTGTAATCCCAGCATTCGGGAGACAGACCGGAGGATCCGGGTTCGAGGCCAGCCTCAGCTACCTAGTGAGGCACTCTGCAACTTAGTGAGACCTGGTTTCAAAATAAAAGAATAAAAAATAGGGCTGGGGGTATAGCTCGAAGGTAGAACGCCCCTGAGTTCAATCCCCAGTACCACACACACAAAAAAAAATCTGAGGTCTGATTTCTACTCTGTTACCAGATGAACTCCTTTTCTTTGCAGCCCACTGCTCCATCACCTCCAAACCCACCGTCTCCTAATCCCATCTAGGCCAATGCTCTTTGAGCTTCTGGGATGCCTTCTCTCTTGACAAACTGCTCATCCTTCAGGACATCATAATTTTATGTTCTATAGAGTCTTCACCAGTGCACTATAAGGTTCTTTCCTCTGTGCCTCAACAATACTAGCACCACACACACATTTATCACTTTTATTATAACTTCTGACCTCTACATATATATCTCCACAGTCAGACAGTACCGAGAGCTCCATGCCTGGCATACTGCACACCTCAAGATTTGGGGGGTAATAGGGATTGAACCCAGGATCATTCTACCTCCAAGCTATACCCCCAGCCCTTTCTAAAAATTTTTGTTTTGAAACAGTATCTCACTAGGTTGCTAAGAATCTCGCTATGCTGTTGAGACTGTCCTTGAACCTGCAATCCTCGTACTTCAGCCTCCCAAATACTGGGATTGCAGTTGTACACTACCATGCCTTGCAGGAAATTAATTTTGTTATGATGACATGATTATTACTTCTTTAATAATTAGTTATCATCATCTCATATCTTCATGTATATGTGTTTATGTTTATTTATCTCTCTGTCCCTCTATAATATACATAATGAGCTTGCATATATGGTCTTGTTTTGAAACTCAATATGAAAACACAGGACTCCAAGACAGTCATCTTGAATCCCATTTTTCAGGTAGATAAGTTGAGAAGACTGGGAATGTCTTTTCTTAATGTTACAAGAGAAATAAATGAAAGATAGAAAATCAATTCCCTTCTTCTGACTTCAAATTTAATTCATTATATCGATTAAGTGGAATTTTTAGAGCCACAGGCTCATAATGTATTCCTTCAAGCTATCTTTTTTATTTAAATAGACCTCAGGTGCATGAAATTGGCTTAATCATATTCCTGGGTTTACCACAGTCATCACTCATTCATGCAAGTCCCTGATATTTTGTGTGTACACATGTATTAGTTTTCTAATAATAAGACTAATACCCATGAATTCACCAGTCAACCATATAAGTAAAATATTTCCATTAACTATGTGTTCCTCTTTCCCCATTGCACCATGCTCTGATTTACCAGCAAACTCAACAGTATCTTTATTTTGAATTTTGTACTTCTCATGCCTCTGTTTTAATGTATATCCTCATTTTATTAATTCTTGCCAACTTTTGAACTTTATATTAAAATTGTCACATTGCATACAAGTTTCTAGAAATAGAATTTCTTAAATCAGCATTATATTACAAATACACATCTATAATACTTTGTATGCTTGGAGTTTCTTAATTTCACTGCTGGATAATATCCTACTCTATAAGTATGCCACAGTTTATCTACTCATTGTTGTATGCATAAGAATTAGAGTCATTTTCACTTCTTTGTGCTTGTTATGATGAATAATGCTTCCACAAGTATTTTAATAGTTTCCAAGAGTAGAATTACTGGATCGTACATACCTATGAGTAGAACTTCTGGGTTGTAAATTATGAGGATATTTAACTTTACAGGAATATGCTAAATCACTTTTACAAAGTGATTATAACAATTTATAAGCCCACCAAGAAAGTATAAGAGTACAAGTTGGTCCACATTCTCTATAATAATTTTATCAAGTTTTTAATATCTTGCCATTCATATAGATGTAAAAGAATAACTCATTTTGGCATGGATTTGCATTTCCTCAGTTGCTATTATACAGTAGACAAAACCCTCATACATTGACCCTATGTGTTTCTTTTTATTTATTTGTAGCACTTTGTATACTTTTCTACTTTTTAAATTAATTTTTATTAATCATTACTCTAGCTATGTAAACTTATGGGACACAATGTGATACTTCAACAAATGTATGCAGTCACAAATCAGGGTAGTTAGTTAACATTTCTATTTCAAGTTGGAAACATTAATTGCCCTGATTTGATCAGTACATATTGTATACATCTATTGAAATTTCATATTGCGCCCTATAAATATGTTCAAATATTATGTGTTTAAACTTTATATACTTTTGATACAAACTTTTTGTCAGTTATATGCATTGTCAGTATCACCTCTTGGTGTGTCTTTAACCTATTGACTTTTCTAGTAGATACTATCTGTGAATGAATGTTGGCAGCTTAGAGTTTACAACTACATCCTTGTCAAGAGAACCGTGTCTGATCAATAGATCTGTCTAACCCAAAAGCTTGTGTATACCCAGAAGTCAGCCTGCATCCAATAATTGACTAGTGCAGTGACTAGTACATAAATGTACCAAAGAAGACCTCTGTGGTACATTTCATGCCTCAGAACTTCTCATGGCTGATGACCTAACTTCAACTGAAACTGTGTCTCTGTTCAGCTCCTTCCCTCTCTCTCCTACTGCCTCCTGATTCCCTCTCTCTCCTCGTACTACAGATTCCTCCTGAGAACATTCCTTCTTCCCCCTCTCTCCTACTGCTTTCATTTTACTACAGATTCCACCTGAAAATAGTCCTCACTAAATTGATAGAACAAAAACCTCTATCTTAGGTACTGCTTCTAGGAAAACCAATGTAAGATATTTTCTTTGACATATCATCTTGATAAACAGTTCTTAATTTAATATAATGAAATTTGTCATTTTATTTTATGGATTTTCTTTTAAAATATCTATATTGCTGTAGGCATCACTATACCTGATTTCAAATTATAGTACAAAGTTACAATAAAAAAAAAGCATGGCATCGACACAAAAACAGACACATAGACTAGAGAATATTATGGTAAGTGAGAATAGCCAGTCTCAGAAAGTCAAGGTTCAAATGTTTTTTCTCACATGGAAGTAGAAAGAAAATAGGAAACAAAGGGATTTTAGATAATTGAGGAGAGTGACCAGCAGAATAGTGGAAGGGAGTGGGGAAGGGAAATGAAGAAGGTAAAAAGAAGAACTGATGGAAATAAATAATTCAAATTATCCTATACTCATGTATGAAGGACTCACTACCAATCTCACTGTTATGTACCGGAATTGGTGGGTAGCCAGGTAGGACCTGAAGGGAAATACAGCAAGACTCGTGTGTGTGTTTGTTTGTATGACTTTGAACCTCACTAAGAGATATAATTACAACAAACCAATAAAAGTGTAAGAAGAATTATTCAAACATAAAAAAGATATTGACACATCAAATTTTTACATATTCTCATGGTATAGGGTGATAATTCGATATATGTATATATCATGCAATTATCAAATCAGGGTAATTAACATTTCTAACACCTCAAACATTACTTGTTACTGTGTATTGGAGGCTGTGAGCTCTTCTGTCGTTACGCTGAAAATACCCTACCGTTCACATCATAACGTTATTGGCATATTATCTACCAATTCTCTGTTGAAAAACAAAGCTATTCCTGGATTAAAAAGAAAAAAGAAACAGAATAACCTCAGGAGAATTTAAAGACAAAATTAAAAATATTTCTATTTAGAAATCCTTCCTTTTCTTGGTCCCAAGGAGTTTAGCTGCAGCCAAGGGAGTTCACACAATGAAATTCTACTCAGCAATAAAAAAGAACAAAATTATGTCATTTGTAGGAAAATGGATGGACTTGGAGAACAATATGTTAAGTTAAATTAGCCAGTCACAGAAAATAAAGGGTCATATGTTTTCTCTCATATGTAGAAGCTATAGAGTAATCAGGACACAAGATGGACTTAAATAATGGAGAAGAAACCCCAGTGGAGCAAGGGAGGTGGTCTAGGAGAGGTGGGGAGGGAGAGAGGAATAATTAATGAAGGAAATACTTCCACTGACATTATATACATATGTGACAATACCAGTGCCAATCTCAATATCATGTATGGGAAGATGGGGAGTGGGGAAGGAGCTGGGGGAAAGTTCAACGACTGCTATATGCATGTAGATCACTATCACTGCAAACACATTATGCTGTGAAACTATACTATAATGCACCAATAAGTATATCTTAAAGAACTAATTGAAGAATAAAAATAATAAACATAGGCTCTGCATGGTGTGAAAAAGTCTAATCTTGAGTACGTATGCTTTCAGTTATAATAAATGACATCTTTCTGGATTATATAGTCACACAATAGATCTTCCAAAAGTAAAAGTTTCTAGTGGTGATGAATTAAGAGTGGAATATGGTTTCCTATATCAGTCTGTTGACAGGTAAGGCAGCAGAGGCCTGGCTTCACCAAGGGACTAACCCACCTGAGGTGCTATGCCTTAGAGAACAGGAGTCAGAGCAGACAGAGACCTTTGGCTTCCAGTTCTCACCATGCTGCATCATTTGTAATTGAAAAAAAACAATAACAGAGATGTGTGAGCAGAATCATAATTTTAAACACAAAGAAGTCTTATGGCAACAACAACAACAACAAAATAAAAATGTGTAGTTTGCAAAGAAAAAAAATCCTTTTTAACCCATGATCAGAAATATAAGATCATCTGTTGTTTCCTGTCAACCTATTTAGATGTTGTTTGACAACTGAGTCTTCCATCATTCATTCATTGATTTTTTTGTTTTGTTTATAGCATAAAGTTGAGATCTAGTGACTTTATAAGTGAATAACCATTTTGTCCAGGTTGATTTATTAAACATTCCTTCTTTTCAAGAAGGTGCTTTTTTTTAGTCACACTTTTTAATGCTTTTTTAAAAAATATATTAAGGCCTTTCCTTGAGGTTAGAGATGTAAACATAAAGTGAATGTAAATATGAACAACCTCTCTATTGTCAGAGTTTTTCGACATAGTGGGAAAGCAGTATGAGCCCACAGTAAGAGTGTATACAAAATAAATAGACATCTGCCCACAGGATTCAAGAGAGACTTCTCACAAGAAGTTAAAAAAGATAGTCATTTTCTAGTTTAGAAAAATGGATAATCTATGGTGTTTCCAAGTTGAAGAAACGTGTGTGTGTGTGTGTGTGTGTGTGTGTGTGTGTGTGTGTGTGTTAGTTACTGGTGATTGAACCTGGGGGCATTTTACTTCTGAGCTACAACCCCAGCCCTTTGTATTTTTTGTTTTGAAACAGAGTCTTGCAAGATTGGTGAAAGTCTCACTACTTATTGAGGCTGTCCTAGAACCTGCAGTCCTTCTTTCTCAGCCTCCCAAGTACTGGGATTATAGGTGTGTGCCACCAACGCCCAGCTGAAGAAACACCTTTTATATAAGCACAGACTGTAAACCTGCATGGATAGAGGATTTCAGAATAGTTCTTGTTGTATAGGGTGCAAAAGCTGTAACAGCAGGTAAAAATTGAGAATAGGCAAGATACTACTCATAAAGGCCTTACTGGTTCCTTGATTACTACCTTATGTGAGCACATATATTGTTATCAATTTGTACCTAATAAAGATGTATGCTTACAATGTATGAATAAAAAAAAAAAAAAAGAACAACTCTCTTCTCTAAACATGTGGCCCACACTCTTACTACTGAGTTGGAGGGAGTGATGAGACCCAGACCTGGCCATAATACCTTCATTTGGATACAGGGCTTAGTCAAAGAGTGAGCATGCTCCATAGTTGGGTTTGATCAGAGGTTTTTCATGAGAATAGTGTCTGGATGTGAATAGAAAGACTTCTATTATCATCTATATGGTACGTTGTATTAACAGCCTTTCTGTTAAACTTACTCCTTTGTGGCTAACAGTCATGTTACCTAGAAAATGGAGAAGACTTGAGGGCAGTAGTAAAAAATAAAGCCTACATTCACAAAAAGAGAGAAAGAAAAAAAATGGGATGACAAGAGACTGCAGAAACATAAAATCCATAAAAATAAAAGGAGGGTAGCATCAATTTCTCAGTTTCACGACTTGAGGATTTGTCTCTTACAGATCTTTCCTCAACTTTGTGGACTATCCAAGTTTCTCTCAGGAATATAAACAATGAACTATACTAATTTTTTTTTTTTTTTTTTTTTTTTTGCGGTACTGGGGATTGAACTCAGGGGCATTCTACCTCCGAGCTACACCCCAGCCCTATTTTTTATTCTTTATTTTGAAACCAAGTCTCACTAAGTTGCGGAGTGCCTCACTAGGTAGCTGAGGCTGGCCGCGAACCCGGATCCTCTGGTCTCAGCCTCCCGAATGCTGGGATTACAAGCGTGCGCCACCATGCCCGGCTCGAACTATACTAATTTTAATTAAACATGTTGGTGTTACACATAGTATTTTCAACTGATGAAGAAATAACTAAAGCAAGCATTGACTTTATCTTGATGACAATACAAAGTGATCAAAGTACTTCATTCAGGAGAGTATCGTGGTTATGTTTGCCTTATGGAAAGCTTCTTATGGCTGCAGAGTGGAAAGGAGATTGCAGAGGTGCAAGTAAATCAAGTGAAAACAACAATAAAAGTAAATGTAGAAGAAAACTGATAAAGGGGAGGGATTTCAGTGGCTTGATTTTGCCAGCATTTGGCCTATCTTTTTTGACTAGGCTGACTCAACTCTCTCTGCCAAATCATTTAATAACACTTCTTGGGATTCTCAAGGAAATATTGATACGTAATTTTATTCTTGATAAAAATATAAGGAGAACCTTCTTTGAAAACTTGTATTTTTATTATAAATTATTATTAGATATCATTCTGAAAACTTCAGAGAAGATGAAAAGTACTGTTAAGATAAAAATGATTCGTAACCTCAAAATTAAAGAAATGTACAATTAAATCTTATCCTTCAGGCTCCTAAAATGCAGAGGTACTAATTTATAAAAATACAATTGAATTCATTCCATTTTTAGCTACATGTTACATCATTCATAATTTCCCATATAAAATATATGTTGAATATTTAGTTACTACTTTTCATGGAATGGATGCATAAGACTGTTTGAACCATTAGTCTGATTTTAGAGATTTTGGTTGCTTCCAATTTCATAATTTTCAATACCGTCATATCTTATTCTGCATTTTAGATTAGGTTTTGATAAATTCCTAATGGAATTACTGGGACAGAAGTTACATTCATTTTTAAGACTTTCAACAAGAGAATTTCAGAAATTGGATTATATGTTCTACTTCAGCAGAGTATGACAAGTCTATAGTGACAGATGACCATAAGTATCAGAAATTCCCTACATTTAAAAATGCAGGACAATCATATTCAGTAGCATTTCAGTATTTGGGGTATAATTTGATGGTCTGATTTATGTGTTTCTAAATGATACACATTCTGTAAAGCTTCTTTATCACAGGAACAAATTCTAAGAAGCACAGAGCTGAGGTTGATTTGGCTGAATTTTTCATGTTTCTTTGATGGTAGAGTGGAGTGTAGAGTACTTTCCCTTCCTGAGGACAACCCCTGCAAATGTATTCTACAGAATAAAGTCCCCTTTTTTTGTGGTACTTGGGATTGATCCCAGGGATGTTCTACCTCTGAGTTAAACACCAAGTCCTATTTATGTATTCATTCATTCATTCATTTATTCATTCATTCACTTGAAACAAGGTCTCCCTAAGTTGCCATGTGCTGGCCTTGAATCTGAAAACCTATTGTCTCAGCCTCCCAAGTACTGAAATTATAGACCTGTGTCATTGTGCCCAGCCTTAAGTCTCATCTACTTTTTTTTTTTAGAAGTAATTACATCAATAATTTTACACTTATGATCTGTAAGAGGCCAGCTGTGCAGGGGAGGTTTTGAGAGAGATATTCCCACAAAGCAGAAATCAACGAGGAGTAGCCATCAGGAAGAGAACAACAGCAGCTTTATTCTGCAGACCTGTCCTTTATAGAGGGTTCTGGGCAAAATGGTGCAAGTTGACGCTAGTGTGACATGCACATGCATATTGCATTTTGACTATATACACATCTGTGGCTATGCGAGATGACCTACCTAGTCGTGTTTATATAACTAAGTGCTCATCTGCAGCTGTGTGAGATGAGCAAGGTCATGTCCTTAATGCCAGCATGTACCTCTTCTGGGCCCAACATGATCCCATTTAATCTCTTCAGTAGCATTTGAGAAATTGGGTGATATAGTGAAGAACATTCAGGCTTTGCAACTGGCCTAACTTGGAAGGTGAACCCAGGTTTTTATCAATTGTTGACTATATTGCTTGAATGACCTCAATTAAGCTATTAATTCCTTTAAACTGAAAGTATAATCTATATAGAATTACGAGGTCTATGAAGAATTATCTTACCAACATTGTATATCCCTCTGCCTTGGACTGGTACCTCCTGAGATCAGAACCTGAAATGGGCATATAGTCTACTCTGGAAATGATTATCCAGAGCAGGAGTGAAAGCCTAGGAAAAAAGGAAAAGCTAATACAAAGTTGTTATTGAGTTGGCCACCAGATGACTGGTGCTCAACCTCCCTTCCCTGCAGGGTTATTAAATGAATCTTAGAACTCCTTGCCTAAGGAAAAAAGGGACAAGCATTTATTCATCAGCAGCCATCTCTCACTCATCAAGAATATTCCCAGACCACGCTTGCCTTGCATTTCCAGGATGTGTATATCTGTCAGGGCATACCTGACGAGTAGCCTGCCACAAGACCTGAGAAGGTCAAATTGCATCTGATTACACCTAGACATAGCTACTCAGAACAGGTTACTGAAGTAACAGTTGGAGCAAAAAGTGCAGCCCATGAAGATGTTCAGTGATACACAAGAGGTGCCTTTATTAGTTTCTCGTTGCTGGTACAAATTAGTGACTTAATACAACACAACTTTATTATCTTACAGTAACAGAGGTCAGAAGTTCAAGAATGGCTCTCATGTGGCTAACACTAAGGTTTCAGTAAAGCTCTATTTCTCAGATTGGGAGAAAAATCACATCATCTTGCTTTTTCCAGCTTCTAAAGTCTATCCTTATTCCTTTCTCCCAGCAATGACATCATTCCAATCTTGCTCCTATCACACCTCTTTCTTGAACTCTGGCGTTCCTACTTCTCTCTTATAAGGATTATTATGATTAGACTGAGCGATCCTAATAATCTATGATAACCTCCCCATATCAAAATTCTTAATTACATCTACAAAGTCCTTTTTCGCATGTAAGGTAATGTATTCATAGGTTTTGTGGATTAAGGTCTTTGAGAAGTCATTGAGCTGCCTACTACAGTGTTCACTACAAACTTCTAATAGAAGTTTGTTAAGATTCCTTTCTCTCTTTTTTTCTACATTCCACTCATTTGCCCCTCCTACCTCCCCGTACATGTTAGAGAGATTAGTAGTGATGCCTTCATATATGAACATAACATTGTTTGATCTGTTTCCTTCTTCAGACCTCCTTTTCCCCCTCTTCCCCACCATCCACTTCTACTATTCTATTGCTCTTATTCCTCTTTTATCTGAAGTCCCTTTCCTTTCCTATTTTCTCTTTAGCTTTCACATATGAGAGAAAACATAGGATCCTTGACTTTCCGAGACTGGCTGGTTTCAGTATAATATTTTCTAGTTTCCTCCATTTTCCTGCAAATTACATAATTTTGTTCTTCTTTATTGCTTAGTAAGTCTTCATTGTATGTATATACCACATTTTCTTTATCCATTTATCTTCTGTTGACAGACTCCTAGGTTGGTTCTGTAATTTGGCATGTTTATAGAAACATAATCCACAATAGAATAATGCTTAACAAAACAAAATTTGGGTCAGTTTTTGTACTTAGAACTGACACTTAAATACATTGGAAATATCCAGAGTCTCTGTGCTTTCCTAATTCCATTCCCTATCCTGCTCCCAAACATTGAACACTGTCCTAAATTTTATATTTATTATTTACTTTCCTTCCTAGGTTATTTTTAAAAATTTCTATGTATTCCTAAACAATGTGTTCTTAGTATTATATATAAATGGGAGGCTATTGTGTAAGATATTCTGCTATTCAATCATGCAGATGTATACAGCTTGACTTGATTTATTTTTCTTTGTATTAGTTAATTGCATTAGTAAGAAACTTATTTTTCTACTCTATTACCAATAGATATTTGAGTTGTTTTAGCTTTGATGGTATCTAATGATGTTGTTTTGTTTTGTTTTTCCTCTTTAATATTACAAATTATGAACATTTGTACTTTACCCATCATGTGGATACAAATATTCTTACATGTGTAAGAATCTCAGGTGTAAGAATATTTATACAAGTATTCTTACAAATATTCTTACATATGTAAGAATTTCTCTAAAGAATTTCTACAAAAGGAATTGCTTGATTGTAAAGTAGGCACATTTTCAAATTAGAACAGAATTCTAAATAGTTTTCCATATAGATTGTAAAATGTAATCACCAGCAATCATATGAATTATTTTATTCTACATTCCAACCAGAAATTTATATCAGAAGGCTGTTAAATTTTTGCCTTCCTAGCAAATGTAAAATGATATATTTTGTATATACAACATGATATATTTTTTATAATAGCCAGTTTATTATTTTCAATATACTTTTACTGGTGCATTGTGATTCATATCACAATGAAGTCCAGAGTGGCAGGAACATACATGTACTTGGTGATCTTACCACAGGCCCCATCCCACTCCCTCCCCATCCCCATATGATATTGAGATTGGCATTGATAATTTTGTATATGTATATAGCATCATTTGAAGTATTTCCTTCATCAAGTCTCCCTTCCATCCTCTCTATCTCCTAGACTCTCTCCATCGCTCCACTAAGGTTTTTCCTACTTTATCTAGAGTTTCTCTTGTATCCCAATTTCTCCCTAGCTTACATATATGGCAGAAAACATATGATCCCTTACTTTTTGTGACTGGCTAATCTCATTTAGTATAATATTTTCTAGTTCCATCCATTTTTCTGCAAATGGCATGGTTTTGTTCTTCTTTATGGATGAGTAAAATTCCATTGTGTGTATCCACCACAGTTTTGTAATCTGTTCATCTGTTGATGGACACTTAGGCTGGTGCCATGATTTGGCTATTGTGAATTATGCTGATATAAACATGGATATTCACATTATTCTAATTTCAATTTCTTTGGAAAGATACCTAGGAATGATATTGCTGGATCATATGATGGTTCCATTCCCAGTTTTCTGAGAAACTTTCATTCTTATCTCCATAGCAATTGGACCTCTAACTATCACCTCATTGAGAATTACGTTTTTGCTCTATGAATTTGTGGAGGGATGAATAACAAAAATTCTCTCAGTAGCAATGATTAACATTATTTTGAATAACAACCATGTCTTTCATAATATGTATTTTCCCTCAATATTACATTTAATTCTCACAATAAGCCTTGACATAGATATTATTATACTCTTCTGGATGAGAAAACTGAAATTCATAAGGATGAGTAATAAATTCAAGACTATCTTTAAACTGTTGACAAAGGTAAAAGCTACTGTTAGAAAAAAATACTTGAGAGATATAAATCTAAATAAATATGACCCTTTGCCTCAGAGTACTAATAAGAAGATTCACTTATGAGGTAAGAGCCACCCCATTGAGATAAAAAAAAAAAACCCACATAGCATCTATGGGTGCTTGAGATAACTTGATGCATGAGTCTAGAGAACACCATCTTTGAACTCAGGCAGTTAGAGGTTAGTGTCCTAGATCTGAGGCTGTGACATGTAGATTTCTTTTTCATATCTAACGTACTTTTCTGAGATAATTTGAGTTGTGTGTGTGTGTGTGTGTGTGTGTGTGTGTGTGTGTGTGTATGTATTTATGTATTTGTAGTACTGGGGATTGAACTCAGGAGCATTCTACTTCTGAGCTACACCCCAGCCCTATTTTATTTTGAAATAGGGTCTTGCTAAGTTGTTGAGGGCTTCACTGATTTGCTAGGGCTGGCCTTTAACCTGCAATCCTGTCTCAGTCTCCCAAGTACTGGGAGTAGGGGCAAGCTCTGCCATGCCCAGCTATAATTTGTGATTTAAAGACAATTTAGAAGAATGATACAACAAATTCTTACATATCTTACCTTGGAATCCATAACTGTTAACACACATCCACATTTGCTTTATCACTTATCCACTCACATACATACTTTATTTTCTGAATGATTTAAAAATTAACAGGTATAAGAATCACTGATTGAGCCAGGCATAGTGTTGCAGACTTGCAATCCCAGCATTTGAGAGGCTGAGACCAGAGGATCCGGATTTGCAGCCAGCCTTAGCTACCTAGTGAGGCACTCTGCAACTTAGTGAGACCCTGTTTAAAATAAAGAATGAAAAATAGGGCTGAGAATATAGCTCAGAGGTGGAATGCCCCTGAGTTCAATCCCCAGTACCAAAAAAAAAAAAAAAAAAAAAATCATTGATTGCTCAGTGTATATTTTCCCAAAACATGGGATATTCTCTCACAAAACTACAGTATAATTCCAAATTCAGAAAATTAATATTGATCTAATTCAGTTATCTAACCTTTATAATACCTTGATGTTTCCCTACTTGTTCCTATATTGCACTTTATAGTTTAAAAAATCTTGAATCATTTGTTGTATTCAGTCTTTGTCTTTCACAGCATTAACAATTTTTTTTTTTTTTTTTTTTTTTTGTGGAACTAGGGATTGAATTGAGGGGCATTCTACCTCTAAGCTACACCTCCAGTTCTATTTTTTTTATTCTTTCTTTCTTTTTTTTATTGTAGTAATTCGTGCATTTTAAACATACATCTTTGTTAGATATAAATTGTTAATGACATATTTGCACACATTTCTCACTTAAACCCTTCCCCAATTCCCACCCTGCTCCCTTGCCCTCCCTCCCTCTCAGGTTCAGTTCAGTGAGTGACCTTGATATAGTAGTGAAAATACATCATGTGCCTTAGGATGACCCCCCCCCCGTCCCCTTGTCCATCCCCTTCGATTAAATCAACTTCTTTGCTTATCGAGGGTCTCTTCTTTTCATCTGGAGACCCTCCTATGCCCCATCTTCTCCCTAGCATCCGCATATTAGGGAGAACATATGCTTCTTTACTCTTTGTGACTGGCTAATCTCACTTAACATAATGTTTTCCAGTTGCATCCATTTCCCTGCAAATAACATGATTTTGTTCTTCTTTATAGCTGAGTAAAATTCCAAGTCTCATTAAGTTGCGGAGGGCCTCACTAAGTAGCTGAGGCTAGCTGTGAACCCAGATCCTCCTGTACTGGTATTACAAGAGTACACCACCATGCCCGGCTCAGCATTAACAATTTTAAAGAGAACAAGTCAACTATTTTTTAGTATATCCCTCAACTTGAGCTCATTTCATATTTTCTCATGATTTGCTTCAGGTTATGTATTTTTTATAGGAATATCCAAGAAGTTACGTCATATCATCACATGTATGAGATCATAAGGAAGCCAATATTATGGAACCTATTCATGTAGATGTTAACTTTAGTCATTGGTTGGTGCTACTGAGTTTCTCCACCATAAACATATTATTTTTTCATTTATCATAAAGTAAATATCTTATGAAGTAACCTCTTGAGACTAGGTAAATATCTTAGACCTACTACTTTTCACCCACTAGTTTTATCATTTATTTATAATTCTTTCCTTAACTAATTAATACTACAGTGGTTACCAAATGGTGATTTTCCCAATTATAGAATTTCTTCTTCCTTTATTATGTGACCTTTTACTACAAAGAAGAGTTTTTGCTTCTTTCACATTTTTTTATTTATTTGTATCAGACTCTATGTCTTTGCAGAGTCTATGTTATATGAAGTTCATGTTATAAAATTCTTAACCTTCATGAACCTCAGTTCTCCTTTTACAAAAGGGCAATGATGATATTTACCATGTAGATTAAATAAGTAAATATATGTAAAATGTCAAAATCAGGAGTGTTACATAATTGGAGCTATTTGTAGTATTAGTGGTAATAATATTTTTCTGGCTATTAGTATAAAGAGGCTTAGTGCAAAGAGTTAGGGAACCTCTTTTTTTAGTACTATATGATCTTGGACAACCTATTTAACTTATCTTGTTCTCATTTTCTTCATCTATAAAACAAAAGTGTTGGGTTAAATGGTTTCTAAATTTAATTATAGTTTTAATGTAAGAAAATAGAATTCTGTACCCATAAAAGTTTATGCACAAATCTACTTTCTTCCAAAAACCTCTATCTTTGCAACATTAATATTTTCCATATTTCTTAGTGCTCTTCCAAAATTTTGAAGTATATATAGCATCTTATCTTTGAATAAAGAGTTTGAGTGTTCCTTTTAGTCATATTTTAAATCTTTGTAATATTAGTTGGTCACAGCTATTTTCCAACTATGTTGATGAGTTTTGACAAAATGTAAAATAGCTAGAGACAGATGGCTTGCAGCTCCAACTGTTGGGGTCTATTTTCCTCTGCCAGCAAGGTCGGTGATCCTTCAACTAAGTGTCGCCTCAGACCCCATGATGGCTCTGATTTGCATGTTAGAGAAAGAAGAATTCAAACATTTTAAAATTCTCTCTACAACATATGAGTCACGTCATGAAGTGTGACTGGTACAGCTTGGAAGTTTATTATAGGTAGCCTCGCACACACTGTTGAAATAAAAAAAATTATATAAATAGAAAGTTATTAAATGGATTAATTTCAATATTAAGCATCTCTTTAAGGAGAGATTGCTTGGAATGGTAGAAAGAGGCCCAGACTTGGATTTTTAATATTTGGGCTTAAGTCAGAGTTCTTTCTAGTCCTATGAACTGAGTCAAGTGAGTGTCAATTTCTTCTTATGCTAACCTAGAATAACCTGACACATCTTATAGAGATGTGAGAAGGAAGTAAGTTTTAGTGAAGGCACTCAGCATATAAAGAATGCCTAATAAACATTAAATAAATATGGAAGGGATTAGGATAAATGAGGTCCAGGATTACCAGAGCAATCATCGTTAAGGCTTTTCTCTGAAAAAACTTGGAGAGTCAAGAAGTATTGTTTCCCAGTTCAAGCATCACTGGACTCTAGGCAGTAGATTGTTGTAAGATTTAAAGGAGGTGATCTGTGTAAAGCACCTAGTACAATGCTGGTATTGTACAATTTAATTATCCTGAACTCATCAGATGACACAACACTGGGCTTTACACATGTTTGATTCCCCATGCTTGGAAGCCTTTCCCATACTTATCTGCTTAGTCGGTTCTTCCTCATCTTTTAAGAGTTAATATCGTGTATCAGAATGTCCTCTGCACAGTGAAATCCGTCCCATCAAGCAAATCTCTTACTACCACAAAATAATAATAATAATAATAATAATAATAATAATAATAATAATAATCCTGCCAAGTTAATCTTTTCTGCAAGGAATCTCCCCTTTTCTAGCCCTCCATTATATAGAGTATATATAATTATCTAAATTAACTTTAAATATGCAGGTCTTTCTTGAGGTTGTAATCCTTACTTCTTTGCCATTGTCTCACTACTCTTCTGGAGTGGGTTCTTTTTTTCTCAGATCTTTAACATGCTGATGGTGCTAAGATGTGTGTTCCAAATTCACACTATTCTTCTAAACCTAAGACATATCTAGCTAACAATCTTCTGAAAACAGCCTTCTGTATATCTTACAAACACTCCATATTAAACATACACAAAACCAAGTTAACTCTTAACTAAATATTCTTATAAACTTTTCCTTTGAGTGACTTTGGAAGATAGTTAGTTCAACAGTTCCTAAAAATGTTAAGTATAGAGTTACCATATGTCCCAGCAATTACACTTGTAGGTATATATCTACAAGAAATATGTTCATAAATTGTATACAAATGTTCATAGCAGTATTATTCAGAACAGTCAAAAAGTGGAGACAAGCCAATGCCCAACAACTGATGAGTAGATAAACAAAATTATCTCTTTGTTGCAAAATCCCAAAGACCATTCCTTGGACTGGTGATTCTTAAGCTTTTGAAGCATGTGCTCTTTCATTCAAAGATAAGTATGTGTGTGTGTGTATATGTATATATGTATATATGTGTATATGTATATATACATATACACACACCTAGATATGAAAACTTTTCATAAAATTTCCAAAGAATTCATGGGCATATCCTTGAACTCCTGGTTTAAAGCACTGTAGTTAACAGAATTCAGTTCTCACTGGAGAATTCCCTTGCATCTGGAAGTTATATTTCCAGTGGATGCTTATAGCCATAGAAGAGACATTATACAATTACCTCTTCAGCAACTCTTCCATGTCAGATGTTGTGCAGGATACTAAGACTGAGAAGTAATAGAACAAGATTCTTATATGCAAGAAACTCAAAATAACTATTTTTGGAAAAGGAATGAGTAGCTCTGAGATTTCAAATCTGAATGCCTAGGAATATGGTGCTGCCATTCATTGAAAAAGGGAAACAAGAAAAAAGAGTCGTATGGGAAACTTAGCGATAAATTTGGCCTTGGACATACATGATTGAAGAGTAAACAAGATAACAATATGGAAAAGTCCAATATTTAGAAATAGCTGGGGAGGAGAGAGGGCTTTGCTTACTGTTCATAAGGAAGATTTTGACCTGCTGAGGAGAATCTGAGTCAAGACTTAAATTAGATTCCGAAGTTCCTATTCTTTATGTACCCTCATAATTTCTTCATTTGGGTAAGAATTTTAAAATGTGAACACTAATAAGATTGAGAAAGTCATGGTCATTGGAGTCAGACTTGATGGAGCTAAACCTAAGTTCATAACATGCTAAGTCTGAAACCTTTACCAAATATGCAACCTCAGCAAGTGCTGATATTCTCATCAGCAAAATGAGAATAATAATATCTAATATATCAAATTGAGAACATTTAGTCAAGTAATACAAAGTTTTACCACAATATATGGCACAAAATAAAGAGTGGTTAAATTATAATGATATGCTTATTAACTTTACTATTAGAATTTCATATTAGTTAAGTGTCTACTTATAAATCTTAAAGGCCAGGAAGCCAAAAATGAAAAATTCTCCAAAAATCAATATTTTCTTATTGTTAAACTCAGTGTTCAGGAAAAAGAGCCAAAATATTATATTTCATAAACTATAATTTCCTGGCATCGATTCCATGAATGTTCTGTCCTTTCATCTATATATAGGATGATGGTAATTTATGTCTAGATTTATGAGTCTAAGGCTTTAAGAGGTTCTCAGTTATTTACCAAAAAATCCCTTAAAATTAATGAAGACAAATGAGTCATTCATTCAATCATTCATTTACTCATTCAACAGGCACATATTGAATTCAGTCTATATGCCAGAAACTAAAATAAATGTTGAGGATTTAGAAGGAAAGACTGTGCTCTTACAGAGCTTATAGTTTCATGAAGACATAAAGAAAATAATTTTACTAATGTATAATAACAGACTTTGATAAGTTTCCTGGATAAAAATTATAGTTATCATGAAGTAAAGAATCAGATATCTTTGGCAGTTCAAAGGAAGTTTCCCTAGAGAAGTAATTGAGCTACAATCAGAAGATTCAGTTGGGTGAAGACAGGTGGAGAGTTTTCCAGGCAGGGGGGACAGCGTATGTTAGAACAGTACAAAAGGAACCTACAAGGTGACTAGGGTAAGATAAAGAGAAAATCTGGCACTGCAACTTAGTCAATGTGGCAGCAATAGAAATTTTGTCACTTGGATTTACATTTGACAAAACTTTCTCTGAAAAGCATGGTTGACCTCCAGTCAGCATACTTTGGATATGACAAAATATTCATACTGAGGCCATGCATTTGCCAGATAGCTCTCAGCCAGTGACTGAACATAGTGGGGTACTAGAACCAAGTCATTCTCACTTGACATGAGTCACAACTCTAACAGGCAACTTCTGTTTAGGCACTTTCCATCATTCTGGCCCACATTTTCTCAGAATTATACTGTAGTGTGCGGCTCTTTGTATCTATTCTCATTTCCTTTCTTCTCTTACAACATTCAGATCTGCATAATTATCTGAAGGCTCATTCTGCCTGCTGTTCCTTTCCCCTTTATCATGTACACATTCTGGATCAATACTGAATACCTAATTTTTATTTTACAGTAGACTTCTTCTGACCCAATTTGACTTTAGAAAATTGATGTCTCTGACATAATCCAGCCCATAAAGTGCAGTTCCAGATGCAGGTGCTTTGGGTACCTCATTGCCAAGCCCTTTGCTTCACTAGGACCCTGAAACACACAAGAAGCTATTTCTGAAAAAGGTGTATAATTCCCCATTGCAGATAGCAAGGACCTGTGCTGCAATTCTCCCAAGAGGGCTAATAGTAAACTCCACACTGCATCTTTTCCCACTACGAACACAATACCATAGAGTCACCATAAGCAGTGGAGTTGCTTGTGCTACAGTATAAACCTGCAGCCATTCTTCAAGATCATCAAGAATGTGCTGGTGAGAAGGGAACTAGCATCTCTAAGAAGTGGAGGGGAAGCATCCCCTGTACGCTAACGCTGACCATAGGAGAGTGATTTCAGCTAGGCTCCTTGAAAGCAATGGGCATGATGGAGTCCCTATTACTTCAGGTAACAGAACTTAAGCAACAGAGGCTAGACCCACAGTGACAGAAGCAACTCCTTCAACTAAGACTTCTTCCTAGATCCACACTGGAAAAATCATTAACAATTATGGAATTAGCATCATTGAAGATATCTATTGAAGATACCTGTTCTATGGGTTAACTTTCCTCCTTACAGAGCTTTAGTCAGACTTCAATCTAGAGATTTATGGAATGTCTCTTTTGCAAACATGGAAGTCTTATGCAGAAGCAACCTGACCTCACATTCCACTTAGGATGGCAATCCTACTTGCCAGCCAGTTAATGAATGAGATAATTCTCCTGTCTCTATTCTGGCATACCATTCTTGGTACTACCTATTTTTCAGTTTATGTCCTCAGAAAATCAGACATCAGAATGGTATAAAACTGCATA
>PVLC010002006.1:61220-125561 GCA_004027655.1 Graphiurus murinus
CCAGCATTCGGGAGGCTGAGACCGGAGGATCCGGGTTCGCGGCCAGCCTCAGCTACCTAGTGAGGCACTCCGCAACTTAGTGAGACTCGGTTTCAAAATAAAGAATAAAAAAACTAGGGCTGGGGGTATATCTCGGAGGTAGAATGCCCCTGAGTTCAATCCCCAGTACCGCAAAAAAAAAAAAAAAAAAAAAAAAAACAAACTGCATAAGAAATTTTTCTGGGGGGGATTCACAGCTGCGTTACAACCAAGTTCAGGGATGGACTTAAAGGATACCAGAAAAAAAGGCCCATAAGTAATGAGCCTCATCCCCAATATGTATAAGAAAAAGTGGCCCAAGGGGAGAGTAGAGAAAGCTTCCTGAGGAATGTTAATAGGTAGTAAATTACCAAATTATGCAAAACTGGGTAGAAAAGCCTAGAAGATTAGAGATAGTGAAGTCTGGAATAGAGGCTTTTGTATGGGCATAGAGGCACAGAGGATATGAGAGAACACAAAGTATTAAAAGTTTTATTACACATTAATACGCAGCAGAAAGCATCCACCATGGAAGAAGCACTGAAGGACAAGGTAGACAAAGTGACTCAGTCATTTGACATTAGCCAGCCTTCATCATCAGCCACTTTGAGAACTGGTGTGATGAATACAGGAAAAGAGAAGCCAGAGAGGCAGAATTCAGGCAACACATGGGCCAGATAGCATGAATTCTCCCCAACCAAGGCAGAGGCAGCTCTTATGGGACCCAAATGTATAACTCAACTGGCTGTTTCATAGCAAGTTGGCTACACTGGTCTCTTCTACTCGAGATGGATCAGAAATTCATCCTTACTGGGATAGATAATCTATTCTATGGATTACCTTCTTGCTTATAGAGCTTTACCCAGAGCTTCAACCCAGAAAGGTATGGAATGTCTGCTTTGTAAACATGGCATATCAGAGAGGGTAGCACCAGACAAGACTCTTTCCACCTCATAGTGAAAGAGGTGCAGCAGCAGTCTATGACACTGGGATTCATTGGTTGTTGAGGGCCAATAAGCAACGATAGCACTTTCAAGTCAATTTTTGTTTTAATTGCCACAGTAATTACATGAATTTGAAAGAAGTCACATACCTTTGTGTTTTGGCAGGCTTGAGATTGAGGTAAGAGCTAATGTCTTGAGTTTAAAATCCACAGTGCAGGACATCAAACTCAAAACACAAAATTTCTGTAGTCTCAAAACAGAGTTCCTTAAAATTTACTCTATCCTCTGGCATTTTACTATAAGTTGAGGGGAAAAAACAGGTGGCCTCTTTACTGTTTTGCTTAGAAATCTTTACAGGTAAATATGAGCTCATTATTCAAAAGTTCTATTTTCCAAACAATGGAGCACAATTCAGCAAGTCCTGTGCCACTTTGATCAGGAATCATTGTTCTTCCAGATCCTAATAACTTTTCATCTGAGATCTCACCAGAGTGACCTCTAACAATATTTCCATGAGCAGTCTCTGTGAGGCCATATAGCATTTTTCTATCAAGAATCTCAAAATCTTCCAGTTTCTACTCCTTACCCAGTTCCAAAACCACTTCCACATTCTCAGGTTACAGCAGCACCTGGCTTCTCAGTACCAAAGTCTGCATGAGTTTCTTAGAGCTTCTATAACAAAGTACCAAAAACTTGGTGGTTTAAAATCAAGATTCAATAGGGTCATGCTCTCTCTGAAGGGAATCTTTCCTTGCCTCTTCTATCTCTTGGTGTTTTCAGGCGATCTTTAACTTCTCTTGGCTTGGAGATGTGTTGCTCCAGGCACATGGCCATCTTTTCTCTGTGTGTCTTCACACTGTTTTCTCTCTGTGTCTGTCTCTGTGCCCAAATTTCTCCCCTTTTTAATGACATCTGACATACTGGATTAGAGCCCACCCATTGGCCTCATTTTAGCTTGATTACTTCTGTAATGACTCTATCTTTACAGAAGATTAAGGTGACATTATAAGGTCCTGGAGTTTGGGACTTCAACATATGAATTTGAGGGAGACACAAAAGGAAGAGAAATAAAATGATAAAAAGAAATAATAATTGCCATGAATTTTACAAAAACAACAAACAACCACCAAACCAAACAAACACAAAGACATCAAGACACAGATCAAGATCCTCAGCGAACTCCAAGAAAGAAAAAGGCCAAATACTCCATTTTGCTTATTCTCTCAAGGGCCCTGTGAAGCAAAGTAAATTTTCATATTTCCATATATTTTGTCCACAGTCACATAGCTGGCGTGGAGGCAGAACTCCAAATGTTACCATGGCGTCTTTTCTCCATCTACTCATTTGCCCTAATTTGTTTGGTATCTCTCATCTATAGCTGCTGGGCAATCTTTGATGTATCACTTAAATCTTATTCTTTCTTCCAAAGGGGCTTATTAATATACAGCTGTTTTCAGAAAATGTATTTAAGAATTAGCACAAGACTTGGCATACTTCTACACTCTATAGTTCCCATAACTCTGGGATATAGTAATCATCAGTGAATCTATCTCTGAGTTATGATCAAGAAGTAAGTAAGGGAAGATTGCTTCTATTTATAGACCTCTTATTTTCCTGAGGGTTCTCTATAATTTTCTTTTTCTTTTTTTTTTTTTTTTTTTTAGTACTGGGGATTGAACCATGGGCATTCTACCTCTGACCTACTAAACGCTCAGTTTGATTTTTTTTTTTTTAAACAGAATCTCACTAAGTTGCTGAGGGATGGTCTCTAATCTGTAATCCTACTATCTCAGCCTCCTAAGCACTGTCACTACAAGTGTACAACACCATGCCCAGCTTGGTTCTATGATTTTTGGGCCTTATCATGTCTAGAGGAGAGGAGAGGAAAATACAGGCCTTATTTGGTCATTAGCTTTTGTACTTGATATTTTTCAACTACTCTTTTCTTTCCTAGCTTAAAAAAACATGTTTATGTAGTGCATTGGTTTTCAAGGGTTTGGAATAGAGAAGAAAGTTTGGAGAAAATCCTTCCTGGTCTCATCCCCTCCCAAAGATTTGGATCTTCATTTTCACAAATCACAGCCTTTGCAGCAATACTGATTTCTTATTTCCTACTTCTGAGACTGAATAGGAGAATGTCAGGGTAAAATAGATGTGCACAGAAAAAGGGAGAAATAAAAGCACATCATTTTATTACAGTACATATTGTATTAACTGGCTTTTCATTGCTACAGGTAAATACCTGGCACAGTCTACGTATAAAGAAGAGGTTTATTTAGCTCACAGTTCCAGTGGTTCAAGGGCGTGGTGCTGGCATCAGCTCAGTTTTATTGAGGCCCTCCCAGGTGCATTGCACCACAGTGATGGCCTGTGTGTGGAAGAGCTTACATCATCAAACAGGAAGTCAGAGAGAGTGCCTGGGGACCCATGATCTTTCCTGAGGGCATGCTCCGGTGGCCTAAGCTTCTCCCACTATGCCTACCTCCCAGCATTTCCACTCCCTCCTGACCTGTCATCCTAGGGACCAAGCCTCTAATCACAATGGACCCTTGGGGTAGTACACTATTATCAATATTATTGAATTATAAATTGTTGAACAAACAAACTTTACTATTCCTAAAAGCAATCTATTGTATACACAAAAGCCAAGTAAAGTATATGTGGACATTCTGGCAATCATCTAGCAACTTCTTAAATTATTTATGACAGATCTCCTCTATCCTTCCATCTCCCAGCTCCTGTCCTTTAGCTATGAGTGCTGGTATATCTTGATTTTTTTTTTAGCTTCCATGCCTGGCTCCTGAGAATAGTTACCTCTGATTCATTAACTCTTCCCACCCTGACTATTTCAACTAACACACTCCCACCTTGTTCTGTCCCCAGGCATCCAAACCTCAGTATGGATCCTTCCCACCTGACATACAGGCCATTTTCAAGGATAGGTGATGAAAACATTGCAAAGAAAACAAAATCTTCAACTGCTCTAGCCAAAGTTTCTGCCTCTCTCTTTTCCTTTCTTTCTTTCTCTCTTAAAAAAAAAATGAATCTGCTCTAAAGTATGCAAACATTTATCGTGAAACATATTTCCCCTTTCTGTATAAAAGGATATAAACACATCATCCGACATATGGGTCCATGTGTTCCTTCACCAAGGTGTGATGAGACTCAATGCAGCATATGTGCCAGGTGAGGGAGAGCTCGCTACAATGCGGGCGGGGGTGTTGCTGTCTCCAGAAACAGGTGCACCAAAGCCCATGGGAATAGAAAGCCTGGTGAAGTAAATTTGTAGTTACTCAGGCCCACTGCTCTAATACAGGACTATTAGGTTTGGCTTTGGCTTTGCTTATTTAGCACCTTCCACATGAACTTAGTAGACATTAGGACTCATTAAGTCCCCAAAATCACCTTGCAGAATGGAAATTTACACATAGAGTTGAGAGCTGAGGATGTAAAGAGATTAGGTGAACTTTCTATATTGATGGCTCTCACATTTTAACATTATTAGATTTACCCAGAGGGCTGTTAAAACACAGATTGTTACATATGACATTCTCTCCCATCCCTGAGGAGTTTAAGATTCTGGGATGGTACTGTGTACTTTCTAACATATTCCTAGATGATGCTGATGTTGTGGGTCCAGGAAGTACACTTTGAAAACCACTCTCTAGCATGAAATGTATATTGCTGACGTTGAAAGCCCTGTTAGACTGAAGTAAGAAACATCAGAGAGCTGAGCTCTGATCATGATAGTAGTCAAAAACCAGGAAAGTGATTCGGTTGCCATGCTCAAGAAGAGGAACAGGACAGAAAAAGCTGAATACCATGTCAATGAGAATAAAGCCCTGCTGTAAATGAAGAGCCAGGTCAAAGGGACTGAGGCTGCTGCCGCAGACACATCCCAGTTAAAGGGCTTAAATAGTCTTAAAGGGCTATCAGAGACATCAGGTGGGCTCATCAGGACTTAAATGTGTATGATCAGAGTAGTCAGGACAAGATACCAGCTTTTAAAATGTCTAAATATGTTCCTTTTACTGTTCTATAACTTTGTCATACAGTTATTTCACACCAAAAGACAGGACTTTCAAACAAAAATGCTCAGTGTGTGTGTATGTGCTCACACGCCATGTGTACTTTAATCAGATTAAATGAAACTCTCTCCAACTCATTCATTTAAGTATGGGCAATCCATTTGCCATGGGTGGAGTGGGAGAAGATGAACCCAGGATTTTGGAGATCTCATAATCTAACAAGATGTGTTGATCCCTAATCACATTGTGACCTGTGCCAGGCACAGAGGGAAGAAGGATTAATTAATTCTAAGTTGAGATAAGTTGTGCCCGAGGTGACTTCATAGGGGAGGTGACATTTAAATTCAGGTTTAAAAGTGAACAGGAGTTTGACTGGCAGGGACACTTGAAGAGTAGCATTTGTCTAATATATAGAGAGAAAAATAATTTTCTCTTCCTATGAAGAAGAATAATATTCTACATCAGAGTCATCTTCATCCATAGTGAAGAAAAACTAATTTTTAACTTTAACAGACTCCCAAATTGAAGGTAAAAATATAGAGAAAAGGATCATTGGAGAAAACACATTTTACAAAAGCAAGATGTCTCCCTGAAAAGAAACAATTTTTTTTTTTTACCCTAATCTCTTTCCTGCTTACATCCCTCAAGGGAGCATTTCCTTTAAAGCTGTTGAATTTCCTGAATTCCACTGTGTGTTTGAACAAACTTCTTAGAGTCAGAGTGTAAAACAAAGAAAGTTTGTACCAGGGAAGCATTCTTTACATTCCACAGACAGAATATTGTTTGGAAAAATTTGCTGTTAGTATTGATAATAATGAAATATAATTATGAAATGTATTGCTTTATAATCATCTAGTAATGGAGTTGTGTTATTCTGCTTGGGCTAACATAACAATGTAGCACAAGGATGGCTTAAACAACAGAAATTTATTTCTTGCATTTCTGGAGACTACAAGTCCAAGATCAAGGTGCCAGCAAGGTTAGTGTCTGATAAGACCTCTCTTCCTGGCTTGCAGGTGATTCCCTTCTCTTTGTGTCCTGATAGAACCTTTCCCCTGTGTGCACATGGTCAGAGAGAGGTCACTGATATTCCATTTTTATTGGATTTATTGAATTAGGGCACCATTCTTATTACCTCATTTAACCTTAATTACTCCTTAAAGGTCCTATTTCCAAATATACTCATATTGGGCATTATTAGGGTTCAACATATGAATTTGGTAGTAGGAATCGGGACATAATTCCATCCCAAAGTTTCTCTAGGTCTGAAGTAGTATCTAGTTATTTTAATTTTCCCCTGCACTTCCTAACCCCTTTCCTGGTAGACAGTAGGTCACCTGACTTGAATGGAATTCACATTTACTCTCTCAGTGAATCATCCCATAAGATGGGAAAGGAGCAGTCATTATTATCCCAAAATTTATACATGACTAATCATGGTTCACAATGAGTATATAGCATATGCCAGGCACTTCTAAACTCTGCATAAACTTACTATCATTATTCTCATTTTAATAATGAGGACATTAAAGCCCAGAGAAGCTAAATAACTGTCCAAGATGAGATATATTAAATAGCAAGAAACAACATCCAAACCCTAGAACCCTAGCTCCAGAGCCCATAATTTTAGCCATTAGGCTCTACATCCTCTTCTAGTGGCCACAGAGGTCATGTGACTTGACCAGTACTTCTTATTTGGCAACTGTATTAGTTTTCTAGGGCTGCCATAATAAGTTCCTACAAACTTGAGTAAACAACAGATATTTATTCTTTCTTGGTTTTAGAAACCAAAAGTCCAAACTAAAGGTGTTAGCAAGACCCTATTCCTTCCTAATTCTACAGAGGAAAAATTTATTCCTTATTTCTTCAGCTTGGTGGCTCTAGGCATTCCCTGATCTGCACCTGAATGACTCTTATTTTAGCTCTAGGCTTACATAGTCTCCTTTTCTCTGTATCCTTCTTTGTGGCTTTTGTGAAGATAGTTGTAAATAGACTTCCAGCCCACCTAGATGACCCAAGATGAGTTCATCTCAAGATCTATAACTTAATTATATTCACAAAGACCTCTTCTCTAAATAAGGCAAGATTCACACGTTCTGGGAAAAGGAAGAGGACATATCTTTTGGGAGCCATCTTTCATTCTACTAAAGCACCAATAGAAGCTATGATCTAGGATACAGGGTAAGAGCAATACAGTCTCTGGTGGGCACTTCTTTTCTAGGACTAGTCCTCCTGCCCCTCCTCCATCTCATCTACCTGAGTACCATGTTTTCTATGATGTAAAATATGGCCAACACTTGATCCTTGGCAATTGACCCACAGTGTACACTAACTCAAACTGATTCAAGATACATTTTCCATGGGAAGTTTTGGCTTGGAGTCAAGAGAAAAAAGTATTGGAAACTGAATTCCTTTGAGTTTGGTTAGTCCTGGCAGTCACATTTCCCAGTAGGACTGGAACTAGAGTGAGGTAGGGCAAACCAGGAAAATTAGAAGCTGGCACTTCACAGACATGAAACTGATTCTTCCTTCCTTGACTTTTTCATAAAACATGTATCTTTTGTCTTTCAGTGTGTAGGCAGGTAAATGCTTTAATTGGTGATTTAAGAAAAATCCGTATGAGCATCAGTGATTACACCATGCCCTGAGGTGCTAATTAAATATATTTGGCTATTATACCATGCACAAAATGGGCCAGAATACTGGGGGGCTTTATGATCTGCTGCTGTTTTCCATTTTTTTTTTTTCTTATGTGTAGTTTTGAATATACCTGCTTTTTCTAATATGGTATTTTCAATATTTTAGAAAATCAAAGGGTAAATAAATTAGCATAGACTAATTAACACTTTTTTTCTAGCTTATCACCAAAAAGACATCAATTCCCTCTGGAAACTCTTTATCTCACTCTGACTCCAAGGGAGTCCTCCTCACATCAGACACAGAAAATGTAGTGTCCTAAATAGAGCCACCTCAAAATTATCTTCCAATACATTCCCTTTCATCCTCCTCCTCCAGAATATAAACTATAGTGGAAAGATAAAAGGAATCATGGAAAGTGCTCAATGAAGTCAGTTTTGTTTTGACTGATTGCTGGTTTGCTTTTATGGTATATGCTTTACCTTCAATCTGTGGGCACCATTGTCTGAAGCAATAACAATAATTGACATTTGGTGAATGCCTATTCTGCCTAGGGAATTTTACATAGTTTATCCCAGTTAACCCACAAGCATCATATTTAAATATCAACAGAGGGTAAGTAGGTTGTTCTTTCCATGGCACTGCAGGTCGAGAGTAGGTGTACCCTTAGCAAGCATAGGTTTGTACAGGGAGTCCTGAGATCTGCAATGTTCTTGGGCAGCTCACGATGAATTGCCATCTGCCTGCATTTGTTTCAGAGTAGCCAAGTAATCTATTCTACTCAAAAGCAGCTGAGAATTTCATTCCTGCTCTAAAGCTAGACCCAGTACCAGGTTCTCCTCAGCTTAATATACATTAATAAATTTTTCTCTGTCTTTTTTCCTGTTGCAGTTGTTAGTGCATTTTTCTTCATTTGCTAAATGCTTATTTTTTCATTATAAGCCATTTCCCATAAAGCTAGTGACTCCTTATTTCCCCTGGGCTGTTCTATCTCTCCAAACTGTTCATCATATGTGATAGTGGATAGAATCCATTAAGGAGCTCAAAAGAGTGGATTCTCACTTTGTATTGTGGTGTATTGTGGGCAAATCCCTTCTACTCCATGATCTCTGGTATCCTTGCCTCTAAGATCTGTGCCACATGATACTTCTGTTGCTTCTGGTACATGGCCTTCTGCAATATCTTCTCTGTTGTGAGTATATGCCTTCTGAGATACTATCTTCTATCTAATTATCTATCCCAAAGGAAGAAGCCCCCACAGGCAATCTTTGAAAGGTACGAGGAGGATTTAACTTACTCGTCATACTCCTCGTCTTCTGCCATATGATTATTCTACATTCATTTATTCAATAATTATTGACACTTACCAGGGCAAGCTCATGATAGAAGTTAGAGGCTCAAAGGTTCGAAAGGAACAGACTCTACTGTTAGATATACAGACAGGCAAAAGCAGGAAACACCCAGAAGGAAACTTCTCTTACCATGGTACCTGATAGCATTATGCAAATTCTCACAGAAGCACCAACAGTGAAGCCAAGTCTTTAAAGCTAGTTAATTGGGTATTTAAGAACCCAGATTACAGTTCTATCACAGGTCAGTGCTGTTGGTGGGATTGTAAATTAGTACAACCAGTATGGAATTGTGAATTAGCACAACCACTATGGAGATCAGTATGAAGGTTCCTCTAAAGACTAGGAATGGAACCATGCTATGATATACCACTCTTCAATATCTTGCCAAAAGAATTGAAGTCAGAATACTATAGTGATATATACATACCCATGTTTATAGCAGCAAAATTTCCAATAGTCAAATTATGGAACCAACCTAGGTATCTGCCAACAGAAGAATGGATGATGAAAATATGATACAAACACAAAATGGAATTTTATCTGTCCATAAAGAAGAACAAAGTTATGTCATTTGCAGGGAAAAAAATGGATGAAACTGGAGAATATTAAGTGAGATTAGTCAATCTCAGAAAGTCAAGGGTTGTATGTTTTCTCTCATATGTGGAAGCTAGAACAAAAATAGGAAATAAAAGGGACTTCAGTCAAATGAGAAGACAAGCCAGTACAATAGTCAAAGGGGACTGGGAAGGGAGGTGGGGAGGGGAAAAAGGAGGCTTGAGGAAGGGAACAGTTCACATAAGGTTATGTCCACACATGAAGGTGCCACTATCAATCTCACTAACATGTATGAAGAGGGAGGAAGAGAGAGCAGGATGGGAAACAAAGGAAAATTCACCAGGTGATGTGCGCATATATGTTTGTATCACCTTGAATCTCACTATAATGTATAATTGCAATGCAACAATAAAAACATTAAGAAAAGATCAATGCTAGCTTAAATAATCCCTAGCTACAAGGCCCTGAACAAATTATTTAACCTTCTATGTTTCCCTTTTCCCTCATCGGTAAAACAGAAATCACAATACTAAATTCATAAGATTGTTAGGAAAAATAAAGAATATTTATTAATTAAAAACATAAAGACAATATCATATGACAGGAAATGTGTTAGATTCCAAAAATATTGTTGTGATAAAAAAATGTAATATATACATAAAATGTAGATAACTCATATATAAATGTATATATATTATATAAAGTACATATTTGTTTATATATCATTGTATCTAATTAAATTTGAATTGTATAGAATTTCCATGTATTTGTTATGTATAATCTATATAATTTATTTATAAAATCTATATATTTTACATATATACATATCTCTTTTATATATATATAATATATATATATATATATAAAATCTCAAAGAGTCCCAGGTATTTCTATGTATTAATTCATTTCATGCTTACTATAACCCTATGATGTAAGGGTTATTATTATTCCCATTTTAGAGATGAAGAAGCAGGCACTGAAAGATTAAGTCATTGTAACCCAGGCAGAGCTAGAGCCTAAATTCTGACTGAGGGAGTCTGTTACCAGAACCTGTGCCCTGAGTCCCTAAGCCCCCTGATTTTGCCACCTCCACGTGGACATGGCCCTATGAGCTCTGAAATACAGAGAACCCTTGTGAAACTGTTGGTTCAATCAAACAATGAATAACCATGAAGTGTGAAATCGTACCCTGGGCTCCTGGGCTCCAGAACTGAGGCCTGTGCAATTAAAGCATTACATCTCTCCATCCTGTACAGAGTGTCCCAGCCATCTGCACATGCCCTACACTGGCCCTCCAATTTTTGCTGGAATGAGTGGGAAAAAAGAACTATCCAATGATGCTGAAGGGTACTGTAAGCCTAGAGCTGCTGGTGAAAGGGCCAGCCTTGAGACAGAAATTGAGAAACAAGGAGGCAAAGCCATGGGATCATGAGACCACTCACAAGAATCATTCCTAATCATAGCCACGAAAAGTTCTGTTTAGTGTAAACCAGTTTGGTTGGGTTTCTGTCACTTGCACATGGTAGCTATGTGTAGTCATTTTCAATATACTTTTATTGGTGCATTGTAGTTATCCATCATACTGAAGTATAGAGTGACAGGAATACACATGCAAACAGCACTTGGCGCATTTCCTTCTGAATCCCAACTCCCTCTCTCCCCTTCTCCACACACACCATAGATGCTGGTATTGGTAATTTCATATATTTAAATGGTCACCTTCTTTACATCTCTATCCCCTCCATTCCCTCTCCTAAACACCTCCCATTATTCCATTTGAGACTCTGTTCCTTTGTCTGAGATATCTTGTGCTTCCCAATTTCTATCTGGTTTCCACATATAAGTGAAAAATATACAACTATTCATTTTCTGAGACTGGCATGATATTCTCAGGTAACATCCATTTTCCTGCAAATGACCTAATTTTGTTCTTCTTTATGGATGAGTAAAATTCCACTGTGTGTAGATACCACAGTTTTATGATTCATTCATCTGTTGATGGACACCTGTATAGTTATTGTTAAATAACAAGTAAGAGTTAATCAAGTATAGAAGGGAAAGGCGTTCTCTACAGATGATATGTGTAAAAGTGCAGAGGTATGAGAGATCATTGCATATTAACAGAAATTAAATATCCAGATTGACCCAACTCTAACATCCAGACCTCATCTCATTGTCATTAACTGACCTCCAGAGAATTCACCTTTAGTGAGATCCATAGTAATTGGCCCAGAATTTTCCACTTCATTTTTTCTATGCCCTGGGAAATTTTAAGTAACTACACAAATGTATTCTAATTGCTTCTTCTGCTACATCAGCAATGAGTTAGCTGATATGGTCAGATTGCTGATCTCAGGGCACTGGGACTTTAAGATCAGCAAAAGCACCATATTTATTTTAGTCACACTGTTTTTTTCCAGGCACATTGTAGGGCTCAGCCCTTTCTGATCAGCCTGTCCCCCTGCAGGCAATCATCACTGCTCTTATGATCTCTATCTCATGATGAATAAACAGAGTCTCAGCAATGTGTAGTAGCTGACTTGGCATTGCAGATAGGCTGTGGTGTTGCTGGGACTTGAACTAAGGGTGTCCTATTCCCAAGCCCATGTTCTTTGCCTTATTCAATCTTTAGTTAAAACATTTTTTCCCAGCTGAAACATGAGATTTGGCAATAATACTATTACTCTGTGATTTCACAAAGAACATTTGTATTCATTTCCAAAGCCTTGAAAAGGCTGTGGGACTGTGACTTAACTCTATGTGGGACACAGATAGCACAGTAGTACTGCCAGTCGCCCATTAGAGTCACCAGTGACTAGAAGAGAGATAACTGAGAGAAAATATGAAACATCAGATTAACTGTCCTTGACTACTCTAGCTAATTGAACGTTGTAGCAGTCACTTGTGTGATCCTTGGAAATGTTACTTGCTTGGGATACATTATTAGAGTCCATAAATTTGGAATGTTTAGTGACAAACCTCTTCATGATTTGTGGATTTCACTTTAGTCTGGACTAGACATTATTTTGTAAGTCCTTAGGAATCCATTTGCCATTTAGTTCACTATCAGCTTGTTGGAATACCAACATGGCCTTGTCACCAGCCCTTTTTATTTTTTACTTTGAAATAGGGTCTCGCTAAGTTGCTGAGGCTGGCCCCAAACCTGCAATCCTTCTGTCTCAGCCTCCCAAGTACTAGGATTACAGACATGTGCCACCAGGACCAGCTTCTGATTCAACTCTTCTTCTATATACCCCCTGTCCACACCAAGATCCAGAAGAGCTTTCTACACCCTTATGTCTGCACATATTGTTCCTTCAACTTGATGACTTTTCTCATCTATTTCAGAGGAGAGAATATGGAGGTTAGAGAGCAACCATTTGTGCCTGGCTCCATATGATGACATTTTCTTGTAGTATAACCCAGAATATACATGGGCAAAGAAATTCTTACAAATAGGTGGCCAGAATCATGATTTTTTCAAGAAATTAGGCCAAAGTTTTGGTAATGAGGAGAATGAGAAGCCTTCATTAAAGTACAGATATAGAACATGCAACCTGAAATATTTAATAATGACAGCCCTTGTTTATTGACCCTGTACCAGGGGCCACACTTCCTGACCTTTTCTGTCCCTACTTACTAAGATACTTATTGGAATTCATTAAAACTAGAAATCAGTCTGGGAAAATTTGACAATCTTTATAATATTGGGTGTCTAATCCAAGGACATAATATATCTTTCTATTTTTTAGGATTTTTAAAATTTCTATCAGTAACATTTTGTACTTTCTGTTTAAATTCTTAAAGAAGTTTTAAAATTTATCTTTAATTTTTAAAAATTGCCAATAGCTTTTAGAAATACAATTGATTTTTGTTTATGAATTTTGAACTTGCCAACATTGTTACATTCACTTTCTAATTCCAGTGCTTTGTAGATGTGCTTTAAGTTTTCTCCATAAATCAAGTTTTCTTTTCTCCTTAAATAATGAAGGTTTTATTTCTAACTTCCCAATCTTTAAACTTTTTATTGATTTTTGTCTATTTTATTTCACTGAATAAGACTGTCATAAAAATTGAGAAGAGGATAAAATTGTAGCGTTCTTACTCTCAATTTCCAGGGAAAAGCTTTCAGTATTTCACTGGGTATGCTTCCCATAGACACCTTTACATTTAAATAATATTCCTTTATTCATAATATTCTTTTATTCCTAATTGAAAATATTTCATTCCTAACTTGCTATGTGGTTTCTTTTTTTTTTTTTCATCAATATTGACCTTGTAAGATCACGATGTCATTTTTCAAATGTTAAACAAATCTTATACCCTTATATAAGCCCACGTTGATTAAAATGCATTATATCTTTTAGATATGATTAAATTCTTTTTTAATATTTTCTTTACGATTTTGTTCACAAAAGATATCAGCTTATGATTTACTTTCTTGCATGAATTTTTTTAATATATTCGTTTCAAGGTTATACTAGTCCCAGAACTTAGTTAAAACTACTTTCAATTTCTCTTTGAAAGGAATTGTCTAAAAATGTTATCAATTCTCCTTTAAATATTTGAGAGATTTCCCCCATAAAGCTATCTAGATGGAATTTTCTTTTTGGGAAGCTTTGTAACTGTTGATTCAATTTATTTAACAATTACAAGAAAATTTTTATATTTGATTTAATTTATTGTTTTGCTAAATAATGTATTTTAGGAATGTAAAAATGTGTCTAAATTTGAATTTTCTCGGCACTGAGTTGTTTATGGCATCTACTTATAATTTCTCTAAAGAATTTCTCTGATAAAATTATAAAATTTCTCTGATATTGTTATTGGTGATATCTACCTTTCTTCCATTCTCTTTTTTTCTTAGCCAATCATGTTGAAGGTTAATTTAATAGGTTTTATAAAACAAACATATTTGACTGGTTTGACAGTCTGTGTTCTATATTTTATTTTCTTTCTATATATATGCTCATTATCTGCAGTAGTTATTTCTTTCTGGTTTCCTAAGGTTTAATATCCTATTATTTTTCTATCTTCTTGAGACAGATACATGGATCATTGATTTCAGCCCTTTTTACACTTCCATATGCATTTTAATCATACATTTTTTTCTCTAAGCACAGTATCCTACAAGTTTCAGTAGTATTTATTTCTTTATAATTGAGTTCAAAATATTTTCCAATTTTGATTTTTGACTTCAGTGATCTACATATTATTTAAAAGCAAGTAGAAAAATATACAAATGTTTAATAAATTTGTTTCTAGTTTTAATTTTTAGTTACTATTGTTTTCTATCTTTATTCTACCATAGTTAGAGAATAGATTTTACTTGATTTAAAGCATTTAGAATTTGTTTGAGATTTGCTTTTTAACACAGAATATAAATTAGTTTTGGTAAATGCTCCTGTTCGCTTAAAAATTATGTAGGGCAAATAGTTGAATCAGTCAGATAGGCAATATTAACAAGTGAATTATTTCATTATTCTGTACACCTGCTGCTTTTGTCTATTTATTCTGTTATTTACTAAGAATTTTCCCACTAAAAGCTGCACTATAATTGTGAGGGTAGTTATCCTTTTAATTCTGTTAGTTTGTAGCTCATATGTTTTTGAGGGTATGTTATTAGGCATATGCAAATTTAGAAATGAGATATTTTACTATTTTGCTGATAGATTTACTGCATACCCTTGTGTAGGTACAAAAAAAATCTTGTTTATCTCTATCAATAGTCTTTGCCTTGCAACCTACTTTGTCTGAAATTATACTAACATTTTTATGATAAATATTTGCAGCATATGACTTTTCCCATTCTTTTTGTTTTTATTTTGGGGTTTTTGTTTGTTTGTTTGTTTGTTTTTGTTTTAGGAACTGAGGATTGAACTCAGAAGCAGTCTACCTCTGAACTACATCCTAAGCTCTTTTTAATTTTTAATTTTTTAAAAATTTTGATACAGAGTACCACGAAGTTCCTGAGAGCCTTGCTAAATTGCTGAGGCTGACTTTGAACCTGAAGTCCTGTTTCAGCCTCCCAAGAACTGGGATTATATGAATGCATCATTGTGCATGGTTTCTCCAATTCTTTTAACTCCAAGGGTGCTGACTCCTCATATTTAAGAGGTTATTTTTTATAAATAGCATGTTGGTAAATACCTAGCTTGAGATATATTGAGTTTTTATTATAATATTAATTCTAACTATATTTAATGCCATATAGTGTTTACTATATATTTGTGTGAAAATATAGTATTCGTCTATTAATTTTCTCTTTGCCCTCTCTATTTTTTATTCTTATCCTCTTTTTATTGTCTTCTTTGACTTAGGAAATAATCTTTTATTATATTCATTTCTTCTTTAGTAGTGTGCTAAGCATGCATTATTTTATTTTTCTCTTTAAGGTTATTTTGCAGATCACAACATATTTTCTTACTTATCAGAGTCTTCTAAAAATTAGTGCTTCTATCATTTAATTGGTAATTCAAAGATTTTGGAACATTTAATTCACCCTCATACTATTATTAATGCAATTATTATTATGGAATTTAATTCTGCATATATGTTAAATAAAAAAGCAATTTTCATTGCTTTATACAGAATATTTGTGTAAATTCATCACACACATCTACCATTTCCACTATTTTTATTTTATTTTACATTTCCATAGTTATATGAGATCACTTTCCTTTTGTCTGAATAACTCAACTTGATATATATACTTGATAGATCTACTGGAAATAAATAATCTCAATGGCTTTGTTTTAAAATGTCTTTATAGCATCTATAGACGTATATTCTTTTTTTGTGTGTGTGGTACTGGGGGTTGAACTCAGGGGCATTCTACCTTCGAGCTATACCCCCAGCCCTATTTTTTATTCTTTATTTTGAAACCGAGTCTCACTAAGTTGCGGAATGCCCCACTAGGTAGCTGAGGCTGGCTGCGAACCCAGATCCTCTGTCTCAGCCTCCCAAATGCTGGGATTAGAAGTGTGTGCCACCACGCTTGGCTAGAAGTATATTCTTTTTATGATTGTAATTTTATATTGTTAATTATTCTATTTTTAGCACTACAAAAATTTTACCCCATTATCATTTAGCTTCTGTTAGTTAATTCTCATCCAATTAATCATGATAACACAATTCTAATCAAAATTATAGCATGAGTTTTTCATAAATCATGCTAACTCTAAAATTTTTGGTGAATAGCCACAACTTGGAAAATAATGAACAAAGTTGGGAGATTTAAATGACTTGATTTCCAGACTTTCTGCAAAGTTTCACTATTCTGTTTAGTATCAGCTAAAAGATTGATATATAAATTAAGGCAACAAAATATAGAACAGCTGTAGAACAATACAAATATGGCAAAAAAAGAGCACAAAATTCAATGTGAAAAAAAAATTCATTTCAACGAATGGTATTAGATCAAGTAGATACCAACAAAGAAGTAAATACTACCTCCTACCCATTCCACACACAAATGTTCTCTCAATGGATGGAGCATATAAATAAATGTAAATCTCAACATTATAAAACCTCTAAAACAATTCATTGCAGAAAATGCTTGTCAACTTTGATGGTTGGGAATATTTTTCAGATAGAACACAAACAACATAAATCATAAAAGAAAGAAAAGATAAATCAAATCTTACTAAGGTTTTTCTCTTCAAAATATCTCATTAAGAAAGACAAAGTCCAAATTACAAACTGATAAAGTATCTACAATACATACATCAGTCATCAAGAGCACGCATAACAATGAATGCTGGGAAGGATTTGGAAAGATACAAACCCATATACTTATACGCTGTTGGTGGGATTGAGACTATGGAGATCAGTGTGTCCATTCCTCAGAAAATTGAGAACGGATCCATCGTATGATAGAGCTTTACCATTCCTGGGTCTCTTCTCAAAGCAAGTGAAATCAGAATATTATAGATACATTCATATCCATGTTTATAGCAGCACAATTCACAATAGCCAAATCATGGAATCAACCTGGGTGTTCATCAACAGATGAATGGATTACAAAATTATGAGATATACATACAATGGGATTCTACTTAAGAATAAAGAACAAAATTATGTACTTGCAGGAAAATGGATGGACCCAGAGAAAATTATGTTAAGTGAGATTAACCAGTCACAGAAAGCGAAGAGTCCTATGTCATATGTTTTCTCTCATATGTGGAAGCTAGAGAGTAATCAGGATATAAGAGGAACTTTGAATAATGGAAGATAAACCCCAGTGGTGTGATGGAGGGAGTCCTGTGAGGGTGGCAGTGGTGGGGGCAGAAAATTAATGAAGGAAATACTTCCATTAATGTCATGTACCTATGTGAAGTTATCATTGTAAATCTCAGTATCATGTATGGGGAAAGGGAGGGAGTGGGGAGACAGCCGGGGTGAAGCTCACCAAGTGCTATGTAAATGTAGGTCTCTATCACTTTGAACTACAATATGATGTAAGACTACAATGCATAAATAAAATTATATAAAAAGGGACTTTTATAGATAACATGTAACAACTTCTTAAAAACCAATAATAAGAAAACAAACAACTTACTAAGAAAATTGACAGAGACTTAAACAGACATTTCATGAATAAAGACTATTACTTTGTTGAGTATATTTAAAAATATACTCAACATCTTTAGGCATAAGAAGATATTTAAATTAAAACACTAATGAGAGAGACAACAAACACATTAGGAAGACTGAAATTTTAAAAAACTAACCACTTGTTAATTTTGGTTAGAATGTAGAACAGGTGAAACTCTGTTTCACTGTTGTTGAGAACAAAAAATGATATAATCACTTTATTAAATGATTTGTTTTTTTAAAAATCATATATACATCTATCATAGAATCTAACTATTCTACTGCTAGGTATTTACCCAAGATAATCAAAAGCATATGTCCACACAAAGCATTCATAAAAGTATTCCTAGCAGTTTTATTTGTAATAGACAAGAGCTGAAGATACTCCAAATGGCCATCAACAAGTGAATGCATAAGCATTGGCATTGTGATGCAATGAAACTCTACTCATCAATAAAAGAGAATGAAGTTCTGTACATGTGATGATATGATTAAATCTCAAAGTTGCTGTGCTGAATAAAATAAGCCAGGCAAAAATGAGTGCATACTGTATTGTTCAATCCATATAAAAATTATAGAATATCAAACTCAACTACAGTAACAGAAAGCAAATTAGTCATCACCTAGGAATGGCATAGAGGGAGGGTTGGATTTCGAAGAGTCATAAGGCACTTTCGGGAGTGATGGAAATGTTTGTAATCCTTATTATAGCGATGACTTTATTGAGAAATGTAGGTATGTCTAAAGTGATCTAATTGTATATTTTAATGATGTGCAGTGTAGTATACCACAATAATTTTTTAAGCTTTCTATTAGTCTTATCATTCCTTCGAAGGTAATGTCTTTTTTTCTTCTATCTGCTTTCAAATTTTCATTTCATCTTTGGATTTTCAGCATTTTGCTATGAAGTGAGCATGAAACATTTACCAAAATTTCTTATATTGATGCTTTCTGAGATTTATAGATTTCTTAAATTTCTGTGACTTGATGTCTTTTTTAAGTTGTGGACAATTCTTAGTGGTTCTTCAAATATTTCTTTTCCACTATCATATACCTCTCTTACTGGTCTGTACTTATATACATGCAAGACTTTTTCTTCTTCTCCCATATTCCCTTGCACTACTCTCTACATTGCCTGTCCCTTTCCCCTCTGCCTTTTTAACATTTTCTACCAAAATATCTTCTAGTTCATCAATTCTTTCTTCTTGTACCACTAATCTTCTTTAAATCTAATCTGTTAATTTCTCAATATCAATAATTAAATTTTTCACTATAGATTTTTCTATTTGATTCTTTTTATAGATTTAATCCTCAATGAAATTTTCCATCTTAAATCTGGAGGGATTTTGCAATCTTCAAGATGCTTATAACAAAATACCATTGCTTGGGTGACTTAAACAACAAACATTTATTTCCCACAGGGGCTGGAAGCTGAGAAGCCCAAAATTGAGGTGCCAATAGAGGTCCTGTGAGGACCTCTTCCTAGCTTGTAGATGGTCACTTTCTCCTGTGTCTTCATGTGGCGGAGGTATTTCTCTTCTTATGGGAGCAATCGTCTCATCGTGGGTACCATACTTCCAACCTCATCTAAACCAAATTACCTCTGAAAGGTCCCACCTCCTAATACCACTATGTTGGGGATGAGGGCTTCAACATATGAACTGTGGAGCACACAGCTATTCATTCTTTAACAATGATCTCTGTCTATAATTTCACTAGAGTCAGAGGGCTGTTTCAGTGCTGTGCACTTAATACATACCAAGTCATAGTGAATCAAACTGTGTATAACTAAGTTTGCTTTCTAATTGCTTATTATCCAATGCAATTTTCTGGAGAAACACATTTTTCTTTAACAGTCTTTTTTCTCCAATGAAAATTATAAGTCATTTTATATTTAAAAATAGTTTTCATTACTTTATATGTCTTCAAATACTTGGAGTCACCTTCAAGATAGACAGACAGACACAGCCACAATTTTTACTAAATCTGTTGGTGTATAGTTTGGATAAAAGTAGTTTAAAAGTGAGGAGATCTGGATTCCTGCCCCCAACTCTGCCACCTACTAGCTTTAAGGCTCTAAACAAGTCAAATAAATTCTACAAGCCTCTGTATTTATGTTTTTCAAATGTAAACATCAGCATTACTTACTTTTTCCCTTCTTGTTTAACAAGAGTATTTTTTAGTTTATATGAGACAAAGGATATAAAAACATTTTGTAGAATATAAAGTGTACAAAATAATTTACTTTCTTAAATAGGAAACTATTCAATAAATATTTTAGTAAATGCCATGGAATATGCTCTGATGTAACAAGTGATGTAACCTTAGGAAAAATTGGGGATTCAAGCTATAAACACAAAGTCAAAACCTAGACTCTCAGCCATTCCATCATACTATCTCTGAAGAAAGCAATTCAATGAGATAAGACATAGTACTTTTCCATATGAATGCTGCAGAGCATATGTGACAATTGACCTGATATGATAAATTGAAAATAACATAAGCAAAGAACTAAACATATTTTTCTTACACATGCTCGCACACACATGCACACACACACACACACACACACACACACAAATGTATCTGAATGTTACAAGTGGATTGTGCTCACACCTACTTTTCACAGCCTTCCATCCCCTGTACTACAAAAAAAAATCATTGAAACAGTATTTACCCATTTACTTTGGTCATGAAGCATATGAGCTTATAATATCTATGGACTTAGATAAAACCTGTACCCGGTACTTTCTTTTGAGTTACCACTTTTGTAAATTCAGTTGAGTGACATTTTCCTGTCTTGGTCTTGGTCTTTCCAACTTATAAATATTTTAATGCTCTAAGACCCTCTTTTTACCCTCTCCGCTCTAGTGGAGTGGTTTGTATGGTGTAGTTACTATTTTCACTAAAATGAGTGCATTTTATACTCCAGACTACATAATAGCTTTTGTCTTTTCTAAAGAAATATCCGATTGTGTCCAGGCCAGTGGACCTTGCAGAGGTAATATCCCAAGGCACAATATCTTTTTTAAAAAGGCTCAAAATATGGACATGTTTATATTATAATTTATAGGGTTTCTATCATGATGAGAAGTTCACATTCTAGGGAAGCCCTAAGCAGACTTCTAGCTCTTTTTAACATACAGTAGTGGCCTCTGCTAATGGAAATAAAAGGGAAATTAGCTATATATGATTGTGGACTCAGAAGCAGAGAAGGAAGTTTCTGGGGTTTTGTGAGATTCTCAGAAGATCTTTCTGCCTTCTTAAATATAATGCACTGGGGTTGAGAGAGGAGGGGTGCGTGGAGGTGGCATTCAGGAAAATCCATTTGCCAAACTATAAAAATGTTCTGTGTGTGCATTCTAAAGGAAATAGAAGCCATATGTTTCTGATTCATTTACATGTAATCCATCAAAATATTATTTTGTAAGAGATATTTAATGTCCAAGAAACCTGCCAAGCCTTCTTATAAACATTTTTTTTCCAAAAGACCAGCTGCATTGAGGCAGCTGTGTAAGAAGTTATCCTTGAAAAATGGAATTTGTTTCAAAGTCTCAACCACATTTTAAACTTCCCAAGGGCAGCCTGGCATGATAGAAATTGCATAGGCTTTGGAGTTGAACAGACTCCGATTTAAAACCTCATTTACCTCCTATTAACCTTCATAAGAAATGTATTTCTATATATTCATTTGTTTGTCTAGTGTCTAATTTGTGCCAGGCAGAAGATGTGGTATTGAATTAGGAATAAAATAGTGATCAAGTAGAATAAACAGTATCCCTCTTCTCATTAATCCAGTTACTCAGCTTCTCTGACTTGCATTTTCTTGTTCTGAGAAATGGAGCTCAGCTCGTAATGCTCATCCCAAATGGTTTTCATCATTCAGCAAGTAGCACACAATTCCTGGCATGCAAAACACACTCAACAAAAGGGGTTCTTTTTCACCATCAACCTTTTTTCCATTTGAAGTCACTTTCCCACTATAGATGCTCTGCACACAGACCCTCCCCTAAGGTCCCTGCTCCTCTAGTAACCACAGTCACTGGAATGGCTCGCATGCATTTGTCTCATTATCCTTTAGGTCAAAGAGCTATTTTCTCGGAATTACAAAACATGATGCTTTAGCCATAACTAAATAATCATTTTTATAATAATAAAAAAACCATAAACTTTGGAATCAGGACAAAGTCAACTTGAATTTGGGATTTGCTGTTCATAACCTTTTTTATGGCAGTCAGGTTTTCAAGCTTTGGTTTATGCATCTGTAAAATGGGACCAAAAGGACCTAATGTACAGTGTTACTGTGGCAAATTAAATAGGAGGATATATGGAAGGTGCCTTGCCAAAAATGGCAAATCAGACAATGTTCATAAAGAGTAAATTAAAATGTTTCATGTATAATATTCAAAACCACAATACTACAACCTTCTTAGTAGGTCATAATCTGTTCACCATATTAATTTGGGAGCTTATTCAGTTGAAGGCAACCCAATATGAATAGCCTAAAGATGCCCGAGGTTAAATTTCTATAGCAAGAATACAAATGCATGATGTGTCATTTGCTATTCCCTATTAGTATTTTATTTAAGACATGATTAATCAATCACAGACAACTTTATCACTAAGTATATGCAGCCTCAAATTCTGTATCTCAGTGCTTTATGTAGCCACTATGAATCATTTGGAGCTGGCAAATTAGAAATCTCTATTTTTATCTCTTGTAATTGATCAGTTCACTTTCATAAAATTTCATATCTATTCAGCAGACATTTATTTAGCATTTACTCTTTCTCTACCTTGTCTTGGATTTACAGAGATAAGTAAGTCAATCAAGTATACTACAACACAGAATGAGTAGTAGGTAAACAGAAATATGAATTAATACAGACAAGAAGGTTGGAGAGTTGAAGGGAGGGAGGATTTTTTTTTTTTTTCTATTTTCACTCCTCTATCCAGAATGCCTAGAATAGAGCTGGCAAATTTAAATACCAAAAATTGTTATGAATGAGTAAAAATAAACCTGCTAAAGTCCTAAACTGTGCTTCCTATCAGCATATTTTGTGTTCATTTGTTATTTTTTGTTGTTTTTTTGTTTGTTTGTTTGTTTTGAGAGTGATGCATGCTAAGTTGAAGAGTTGGGGACCATCAGAAGGAGAGTGGCATTTTTGCTGGATCTTGATGGATATGACACTTTCTGCCAGAGAGAAGAAGGAAGACATTCCAGGCAGAAGTGACCTAAGCAAATACAAAGAAGTATGAAAGTGTACAGCATATCAAAGCTTTATATTCTTGCCTATTTGGAATATTTGCCCAGCCAGGCCACCTCCTAAGCTTGGACAGGCAGATAAGAAACAAGGCCTGTGGCCAAATGGATTAGAGAGTTAGGTCAAGAGAAGGTGGTGAAAGATGCCAAAGAGAGAAGCTGTTCTTCATTGTTTTTGGACTTTGCTAATGTTATTTTTCCCAGCAGTCATTGCTGCCTGCTTGATCATTAGCGCCCGAACATCTTGTTTGTTTCCACCAGACGGAAGTAATATACAATTATGCAAATCACCTTAACTCCAAGTAAGGAATCACAGTCCAGTCAATAATGTTGATGCATTATGAAAGGGCAGCTCCTCCTGGAAGAAAGAACACGAACACGAAGAGCCGATCATAAGCAAACATTTTGAAGCCTGCAGAGGACTGGTCCCTGCAGCGCAATCTATTATCATATTTCCACATAATTAGTTTGTTTTCCACTTGAAATCAGAAAACAATTCGACATTGCCTTCCCTGCCTCAGGATGGAAGAGCATCCAGTGGAATTCTCCTGTGAAGGTTCATATGGTGAATAATTAGTGAGAATTAATCTGTGCAAATTAAAGTTTAGAATATTGTACTATTCATGAATAGTGTATGGGACAGTTGGGTGGAGGAGGAGAAGAGCTGCATTTCCATGGCAGCTGATCCTAGATGACTACTGGCAATCAGTTTTTTAATCAGTGCTGCAAAAGCCAGAGGGTTGAATGTGGCTACAGGCCTTGGAGAAATGCTGTCAAATTTTTACAGGCAGGATAAGGATATGTTTCCAGAGACCCATATCTCTGTGCTCTTATTTGGAAGGGATGCCCTGGAATCAGAGGGGCTTTCTCCAATCAATGCTGATGGCATTAACTGTTCTAATCCTTGCAGCTTCCATATGTCTTTGATTTTATTATTCCTTTTGTACTGATGAGGAACCTGGAACGTAGAGGCACAGTGATCGACTGGAGTTACCATCTTCCAAGTGGAGGCATTGAGATCAGAAGGCAAGTCTTTCTGATATCAAAAGATAAAGCTTCAGGGTGATAATTTCAGCATGGGAGGAAATCAAACTGATGGAGCTTTGAGTTTTTAATCCCTCTAAATATTGATTTTTCAACTGAAAAGTGTATATGATGAAGTTAGATACTTTATAAAGTTGAAGGTTACATCAAAGGGCTCATATAAGTCCCTCCTATGGTATCTGCATATAGTAGAGCTAGTATATCATATTTATATTAAAATAGTAGTAGAATTGCTTTCTCACAGATTACTATGACACTCAGAAACATAAGCATCTCATCAGGTCTTGAAAACAATCCCCTCCTGTGATTTCAGGATCAAGTTGTAACCTCCCTTCTCTCCTTCAGCTCTATGGTGGCAGTTTTCCCAAGCATATGTACCTGAAAATAAACTTAAATGGAAAAATTTGCAAATGATCAGGGTTAATGTCTCTAATTATTAAGTGACTGGAAAAATGGGACAGCAGGAACGCACAGCAGGGGAGCATTTTTTAGATGTAGAAAGCAAAGATTTTTTTTTTTTTTTGTAGATTACAGAGTGGTTTTATTTTTCATGGCTGTAGCACACTTGAGCAATAGTTGATTATGATTAGCAGAACAATATGGGCACCAGAGCTGAGCATACAGTAAAAGTAACAGTGTATTTAACAAAAAAAAGTTTATTTTTTTCTCCAATTTTAATTGTAAACCTTGAAATAGGAGTGAAAAGTACACAAAAATAGATAGAAAAGACTCACCATACCCTTAAAGATCCTTCCGTTAATAGCTTTGACATTTTGTGTGTTTTCTTCAAAATTTTTTGGAGGGGGACTTATTTTTCCACAATTGTCATCATACTGTATCTGCAATTTAAATTTTCATTTCCACTTGAAATGGTAAAAATAAGCATTTTTTTCCAAAGGTTCTAAAAGTGAGCATTTTTTTTTTTAAAGTGAGACACAGTCAACACACAGAATACTAATTGCTCTTAAAACAAGGAATTGTTTTCAGATTCAAAGATCACCTTTTGTTTCTTTCTCAGAGAGAGTGGTTTCCAATCCAAATGCACATTTGCCTCTCAGGCATCTGTTGGATTTAGAAGAGGCTTCCAGATTGAGTTGAGAAATGGTCATTACCGTTAGGCTGCAACTTCAATCTTGAAAATGAATGAATGGATCCAGTCCAGTCCTTTGGCTGGGACCCAGTCTTTAAAATCCAGCAGAACAATGAGTGTGTGGCTTCATAGCCAGCTGGTATCAGACTTGGGCAGGGAGAGTGTCAAAATATTAGTGACTTTTTTACATTTGTCAAAGCTGAGGCCAATACAAGAAATGCAGACAGCTTGCAAATGTGGGTTGTATACCAAAGGGTGTGTGTGTGTGTGTGTGTGTGTGTGTGTGTGTGTGTATGTGTGTGTGTTTCAATCTTGCCCACCGGATGTCAACATTTCCTTTCTTTCTGAAAATATCTACAGCGAATACAGAGTGAAATATCTTTTACTGTGAATACAAAAACCGCTATGGATTTATCATTAACGCATCAACCACTAATTTATTATACAGGGCCAATGTACTCAACCGGAATAAAGGGGCCATCAGCATTTCCATGGCAATCTCTCCTTTTCTTTCCTCAGTTTGTAACTCATCTGCTTACTCAGTTGTTCCTGAACCTGGCAGGCAAGGTCTCAGTGGGAGAATAAATATATTTATACAAAATGTTTAAGAAAGGCTGCCCACATTGAGTTAGAAAAATAAGCATATGCTCCGGCTGTCTGGCACTCTCTTTGCAATTCCTGTATCTCTCCAAAAGGGGAAAAAATCTACAACAGAACATTTTCATTTTATTTTTAAAAGAAACATTGCTGGCAGCCAATGTGCAATATGGGCTTGATTTTTTTTTTTCTCTTCTTTATCTTTTTCTGTGCCCCTTTCAAAGAAAATATATAGGAAAACAAGCATATTGCTTCCAGAAGAAAATAAAATCAGCTATTAATATGCATATATCACTGAGATGTCTCTTTTCCTACCTTTCTTTTATATCCCTGGGAAAAAGTGGTCTGTCTTGTGTACATGATAATCCTATGTTCTATGCACAGGTTAGAGGCATAGTCAAGTTGGATACCTCTAGACTTGTATCAGCTCCTTCTATCACTTGAGAACTGTGTCAACTTAGACACATAAATCTTACTGAACCTGTTTCTTCATTAGAAAAACACTAAATACAAAATACTAAATACACTTCTTGAGATTTTCACCTGTGTCTGGTACCTGCTATTCATTTTTTTTTTTTTTTTTTTTTTTTTTTCGGTACTGGGGATTGAACTCAGGGGCATTCTACCTCCAAGCTATACCCCCAGTCCTACTTTTTGTTGTTGTTCTTTATTTTGAAACAGGGTCTCACTAAATTGTGGAGTGCCTCACTAGGTAGCTGAGGCTGGCCACAAACCTGGATTCTCTGGTCTCAGCCTCCCAAATGCTGGGATTACAAGCATGTGCCACCACACCCAGCTTCCTATTCATTTTATGAATGCTTATCTCCTGCTATTTTTTGCTACATCATATGAATAAAGAAGATAGAACTCATGTAGCCACTAAATAATGATAAGGACAAATAATAAATAACATTCTCTTCCAGAGAATCAACTGACTTAGGAGGGTGAAAAAAAGGAATATCAATTGTTTCGTCACGTCCTCTTTGTCCCCTGCTCATCCCTCCACCCCATGCAGGCTCTAGGTATCCATTTATTCCTGCCTATAAAAGAAAGAATCTTTTCCTGCCTGACAAGTGAGATGCTTGCCGATTTTAGAGTCAAAGCATTCTCTCTCACTGTAAGTCTCTTTTCCTTATTATAATATTTTTTGAATGACATCTCTCTTTAAGATTTTTTTAAGTCCAGATTTTTTTATTTGTTATGTTAGTAATAATATTAACGATTGCTAACATATGCATAGTCTTAGAATTAATAAGCATTTTCACAAGGATCATAACCTCTATTTGTATAGTGCTAAATGATGCTGGTTTTAAAAAATGTTTCTCCATTAATTATCTTTTCAAAATGATTCTTCATCACCCATAAGATAATTCTTATCCAATTTAAAAAATAAAGCCCCTAAAGAGGAGAAGTAAAATGGCTTGTCTGAAGTCAAAGAATCTAGGAAATACAAATAAAATGAATAATTCTAGATAAGAAAACAAACCTTCTGTTTCTGGGTCCACTAGATTTTGACTTACTTCATAAACATAACCAGGCTGGTTTGACACTAATTTGAAGAAAAGTCCATCTTTTGTCTTTGGTAGAATGAATGTAAAGGTAATGAAGTTTGAGTTACAGGTCTTTTCACTTGCAAATTTTCCAAAGCCAAGTTTTGATGCATAATCTTATTATCATTTTCTTAGAGATATCTCCCCCCCCCAAAAAAAACTGCATAATCTTCAAGTCCCACAAAATTTAGATCTATCCCAGTGAATAATGCCATTGTATTATGTTTGAGAAATGTACTCATATAGTTACTGTCTCACAAAAATCACTCTTTCTAGGCAGTACGATACCAGAACTTCCACAAAAACCATTTTTTATTAAGGCACTGTTTTTCAAAGTGTGTTTTGCATAATGGTAATTGTGTTAGATACTAACAAGCCACCCACCATAGAGAGACCTGGTAGTCAAAGGAAGGAGAATCAATAAGTTCAAAATGTGGTGGATTTTTTTTCTTTTAAAACTGCAGGATTTCTCAGATCTTTTTATATGTTAACCAATATCGTAATTTTCAATAATTCTCAGGAATTCTTTCTGAATTGAGCATCTCTCTCTCTATTGATAGTCCTAGGAACAGCTTTAGAAATTCTGAATTAAGGAAAGGAGGCTCCAAAGAACCTCTGCTTTAAAGGAAATATATAATGCAGGACAATAAAATAGTTATAAAACCTTTTTGTACTTTAGGATAAATCAATTTATTGAGTGGATTTTCGTTATTTTAGCAAGACTGCAATGAAAAAGAATACCAGGAAAAAAAAGATCATTTGGTAAATTGTGCATGTGAAGCCTTGGATCCAGGTGATACCTTGACAGACAGCCCAGGTAGAGCCCTAGTTTAGGGACGCATTTAGTCTATAACAGGAACATAAACTGAATGCTTTACAACAAGCCCAATATGACACTTGGCACTTGAGAGACAATGGCCCTCTGAAAAAAAAGAGGAGATCATTTTAGACACAGTTTTCCTCCACTTGAAGGGCAATAACTAGTATGTGTGTGACATATTTTTTTTCTTTGCTAAGATACCTTTATTTTTTAATTTTTCATTTGCTTCCTTATAAAGCAGTTATGGTTTGGGAGAAAGAGCACTGGATATAAAGTCCAACAGATAGGCTTTTGAACTTCAGTCCTTCTACTTCCAGGTGTATATAAGTGAGCAAGGGTCTTTACCTCCCCTAGCCTCAGTTTCCCCACTTTGAATGAGGGGAGAAAAATATCTACTCAGAAGATGCTGTAACATGGCGAGGTGCTACACGTAGAAGAGCAATCTCAGAAAGCAACAAATGGCAGGGTGCTGGGAGGACAGGTGTGAGATCTGAACAGCAACTCCAGGAGGTAGAGATTTTAGTGCTCCCGTTTCATAAAAGAGGGAACAGCTGTGCTTCCTCATTCGATGTTATTCAGTTAGAAAGCAGAAGAGCAGAAACACAAAGCCTGAGCTACTGATTTGGGATCTTGTCTTTTTTCCACATGTCAAGTGCTTCTTTTCATAAATTTCCATTGGAGCTGGGTGTGGTGGTAGTGCATACTTATTATTCCAGTACTTGAGAGACTGAGATAGGAGGATCTCAGTTTTGAGGCCAGTCTCAAAAATTTATCAAGACCCTCCACAATTTAGTGAGACTGTTTCAAAATAAAAACTAAAATAGGGTTGAAGATGTAGCTCAGAGGTAGAATGACAATGCCTAGTAACACACACACACACACACACACACACACACACACACACACACAAATTTGCATTGGGTCACTCCTAAAAAATGAGTTAAGAAATGACTAAAGGGTGCCTGAGATGATAGCTTGGATCTCCTGAGAGAAAGGATCAAAACTGGTCATTTAGCAAATGAAAAACTCTTAGGGCAAAGTTTTTGCATCTAATGAAAGACACTCCTGGCCTGGCTTTGACCTATTTCTTCACCTGTCTTAGCTGCACTTCATCACTTTGTCCTTTTGATTTCCACTCTTACTTCCTAGAACAAAGCTGCCCTCTTACACTTCTCTGTGTTTGTTCATGCATAAGCCTTCCTTTCCAACCTGCACCCTGCCCTACACACACAGACACACACACACACACACACACACACACACACACACACACACACCATTTTTCTTGAAGATAATGATTACTCTTCCCTTGGGACTCAATTTGGCTAACACATCCTGCAAACTTTCTCTGACCTTTGGCCAGGTTTAAGGAACTCCCTCTTTGTTTACATAACAACCTGCCCAAATCTCTACTTCAGCACTAATCACACTCAAGTGTAGGTTTTGAGCTATTTACATCTTCATCTACATAATTGTTTCTTATGGAAATTTTTTTTTCCAGAAACAGGAGTCTACTCAAATTCTTTTAAGGTCTTACTAAAGTCCCAAGCCAACAAGGAACAATTAAAAAAAGTAAATGCTTTCCAGAGATCAGAGCAACAAGAATTCATGTGTATTTGTGTTATACCATTTTTACCACTCAAAGTCCAACTCCTTTAGTCTTTGTTCCTTTAATTCAATCTTTTGAGAAACACAAACTGAGTGCACTAAGTTAGGTGTCTACCAGTAGACCAATAGCTGTGTCCAAAAGAGGGAATAAATTAATATTAACATGAACATCTAATCCATCCCTTCCTCATAGATATGAAGCTCCTCCAAGTACTAGTGAACAGGCTGGACAGGGATCCTGATCATATAAATTAGAGAGAAAAAACTCTAAAATAGGGATAATGTCTAAATCATCTCTGTTACTCCACTGGTTAGCAGAGCAAGAGAACATTGTAGACACCCCATAAAGACAAATGATGAAAGTGATGGCTTTTACCATTTAGAAATCCAGCAGTTCTCCTTAAGTCCTGCCCCCCACCCTCACCAAATAGCTGAGACCTTGAGTTAGGAGAGATTAATTTCATGTGGCCATCAGGCAGAAGTGCTCACTCAGCAATTTTTAAATGCAAATCCAATTGCAGATTGTTCACAAAGTAATTTTGCCTTATTTTCTTCTCTTTTCTGAAAGAATCGACTAGGATGCAATTCCCAAGGATAACGACCACAGCCAGTTATATTAAAATGTCAGATATAAAGTAGAAGTAATTATCCACCCTTCAAGAAAATCTTGATGTATGGAGCCCAAAACCCATTATATAGTCCATTCATCACCATTTATTCAATACCCACTGTGTACACAATATTGTACTAAATGCCCTGGAAGCTTTCAAAGGAAGGTGAAGACCAGCTTCTGCTCTTAGGAAGTATAGAAAGTTGGCTAGAATAAATTACGATAATTACAATCTTTATAGTTAAAAAGCACACACTATACTCATACCGTATCCCTTGCTAAGTATTTGAAAGAATAGCAAGAATTAGCCTGAAGAAGAAAAGACTAAGGAGAAAAGCAATACCATTCATTCAACAAATACTTACTAAGCAATAACTATGCACTACTTATTGTTCTTGACCCTTGAGGTGTTCTTGTGGGCCTTCTGTTCTATTGCATAATGACTGATAAAAAAATCAAAGACAAACATGACAATTTCATATAGTGATAAGAGCAATGTGGGAAATAGGACAGGTGACGCAATAAAAGCAATATATTGTTTTAAAGTAGTTTTGTTAGGTAGGGTAGTCAGGGATGGATTATCTGAGATGAATCCTGTATTATGCGTAGGAAATGGACATGAAGACGTTTCCTGGCTCGAGGAAGAGCAAATGCAAAGTCCCTGGGAAATGATTGAGCTTAGTTTTCAAGAAAAGAAAGAAGACACATTCAGTAAGGTGACTTGCCAAGTAGAAAGGTGATCTAGTTGGATTCACAGAGATAGGTGACAACCAGAAGATGTAAAGTTTGCAGGACACAGTAAGAAGTTTACAATGTTTTAAATGCAATGGGAAAAAAATCATTGGAGGGCTTTAAGCAACAAAGTGGCTCAATATAAATTTAAGATCACTATAACTGTTGCAAAGAGCATAGATTGTGGATTGTAGGTGTTCAAACATCCAAACAAGAACAAGATCTGGATTTACTATAGAAGTTCAGGTGAGAAATAATGATGTCCTCGCCTAATACAATGGTGAAAAGGACAGTGAGAGGGAGACAGACTCAAGACATATTTTAGATTTACAGGTGGACAGTAATGTGAGGGATGAAGGAATAATGAATCTTGGAAACATGTTGGAATTTGACTGTGATGCAGATGGTGGCACCTTTATCAGCGAGGCAAATGACTTTGGTGTGAAAATCCACCTGTTGGGGTAAGTGGAATTTGAGAGGCCAAGTGACCAACTAGATAGTGAAAAACTGCAGCTCAGAGAAAGGTCAAGGTCAAGTTATCTACATATAGATTTATGTAAAAGTAGGTAATGATAAGGGTTTTTTTGTTGGTTTTTTTTGTTTGTTTGTTTTTTTGTACTGGGGGTGGAACCCAAGGGCCTTCTACCTCTGGGCTATACCCCCAGACCTATTTTATTTTTCATTTGGAAACAGGATCTTGCTAAGTTGATGGGAAAAGTTACTGAAGCTGGCTTCAAATCTGTGATCCTCCTGTCTCAGCCTCCCACATACTGGGATTACAAGCATGCGCTACCATACCTGGCACTATTTTTAATGCTTGCAAAAAAAAAAAGGATATTGATATGTTTGTAGTTGTGAAAATGAGAATCATACTTTGGCTGCTCAATAAAACATTTTGCAGAATATAAATGTCTTGGTTTTAGTCCAAGCATTTTCAACTCAGTGTTACTACCAATGGTTCAATAAGTGGTGTGTGTGTGTACTTGTGTATGTTTGATCTCCCCAGGTGAATCCAAGATTGGGAATCACTGTTTCACAGAGCAGATTCAGAACAAGTGAATAAAGTTAATATTCTCTGGCATTCAGTGAGGATTAGAAAAGCTGTTTTAGAATCCCTGTGTCAACAGCAGAGGCCCTGAACTAAAACATACTTCAGACAATATTTCTTTCATGATTCTCCAGCTTGAAACACTATTCGACTATTACTCTGCAATTTATCATTTAGTTTCCATGATCACCCCATGATACCTTTTAATCCTTTTGTTTGCCTTTCCTATAAGTGTTAGAAAGGATTTATGCAAGACTCCTAATGCAAATTCAGCAGACTTTTTCTAAAAGGTCAGAGAGAAATTATTTTAGTCTCTGCTGGATATATGGTCTCTGTTAGAACTAGTCAACCATGCCATTTTATTAAAATTAATAATAATGATAGCCATATATTAGAGGTAAATGAATCAACATGGTTGTATTCCAATAAAACTTTATTTAAAAATTCAGGCACGGAACAGGACTTGGCTCATGGGTCATTGTTTGCCATCCCCTAACCTAATGTATGATACTGGGTATGGGGAAGGTGACTAATTATCACACTTATATGCAAATGATCTCTAAAGCCTGGATTTATCTGCAGCACTTTTTCAATGTCCTTGACAAGTGTTATATTTTGTAAGATTTTATCAGCATGAAATAGGAAGGTCAGACTGGATATATAACTTCAAGTTGAGAGCCAAGGTTATCATGGTAGTTCTCCTGTTGCTTGTTATGGACTGCAGAGTACCACTGTGATAAGAGAAAATATGAAATAGGGAGGTGATATACTACTTAAACATACTACTTCTCAGTTAAATGGCTCAGGCAAGTTACATAGTTCTTCAAGTCCAAGTTCTTCTATTAGGTGGGGATACTAATAGGACATACCTTATTGGCTTATTGTAATGACCAAATAATAAAAATTAAAGACGAAGAAAATACTCTAAAGTCATAATTATACACACACACACACACACACACACACACACACACACACACACACACAAAGTACATTTAAGTATATAAGAACTTTTGATATAGGAATAAGAATATAAATAAATCTCTTGGTCACTGAAAATGTTCAAGTGGCAATTGAATAGTCATAACATAAAAGGAATCACTTAAACTAGAAAATGTTCTGAGGTTTCATTTTATATTTGCAAACTAAGGACAGAGTCAGGATATATGATGGTTTCACTTAAGGATTCTTGTCAGGGCTAAGTGAAGTATTGTGTGAAAAATCAGGAGTAGGGACTTTGGTATCATATAGGAATCAGATTTATCTTCCAGATCTGCCATCTCATTGTCTGGCTTGTTGCTTTACCTTTCTGCTTTATTCAAAGGGGATCATAATCTCTAAAAGGATTAAATTACCTTAATTATATAAGCTAAGCAATTGGCACACAGTAGATGTTATTTCCCTTCTCAATTTTTTTTTTCTGAATATCATCTATACATTCCATGTGTCACCCCAAATAAGGTTTCCACCTTAGTCTTCCTGTTTTGTTTTGTTTTTTTTTCATCAATAGCAAAATAAAGTTTCTCTCAAGTGCCCACTGACATTACCCTGGCATCTGAACTATCCAATGTGACATGCAACAAACTTTAATGTGTAGACATGCTAATCAGAAGGGAAATGTCAAATCTGCATACATTTCAAGTGACCCAACAGTATTTACCTTAGAGCTAAGTCTCCTGTTTTTCTGACAATTGCCTCATTGAGGAAGTGACTCATGCAGCACACCAAGCCCCATTCCGTAGGAGAACTTTACTTTAGACTGGTTTGAAAGCATCAGAAAGATGAATGTCACTGCCTTGCAGTGAGGAGCAAGGCTAATTTGATGTGACAAATGATGTTGATTTTGAAGGGGTCACTAACCATTAAAACTGCTGAGGATAAAGAGTGCCTTGAAGCTGGAGAAAAATTGAATATTTAAATAGTTTGTTATGCAAATTTACTTTCTACCTGTCATGAGTGGGTAAAGTGGAGGGTGAGAGGGCTGGTGGCGGGGCCAAACCCAGGACCGAGGGCTGCCTGGCACTGGCCCTGCTCCCTGCATGGATCTTGTGGGACGAGGCCCAAGGAGCCCTGCTCTCCTGCATCCAGGTGGAGGTTAGGAAAGCACTCCTCCACAAGGAGTTCAGAGCCTCCACCTTTCCATCTCTCATATGCATTTGCCAGCCCTCAAAGAAGGTAAGAGAGAACTGAGCTTCAAACATGCCTCGCCCAGAATACCACCTCCCAAATTAGCAAATGGCCTCTCCAGGGCACAGAAAGGAATGTGTGGTCCCTCTTGACAGCTAAAACAGTATCATCCAGGAACTTCAGCATCTTAAAGCAGCAGTGCCTTCTTCTTATTCTTATATTTATGGAAATGCCTTTGTCTCTATAACTACTTGCTCTCCATCTTAATTAGTGACTTTATAATTACTATTAGTATTGTTTGTTTGTTTTTTCTAACTAAAAGTATCTTTAAAGACCTTTGGTTCCTCACATATTTCCCCCACAGTGACTGCCTGCCTTAAGTCTGCTTTTTGCTGCTATAACAATACAACACACTGGGTAGCATGTTATAGGCAGAAATTAATTTGATTCATGGTTCTGGTGGCTGGTTTTGTGCAAGAGCATGGAACTAACATCTGGTGAATGCCTTTGTGCTGTGTCATCCCATGGCAGAAAGTGGAAGGAAAGGAGAGCACAAGTCAGAGAGCAAGATGGGGCCAAAGTTGCTGCACCCCCATTATTACTAACTCAATCCTACAATGCGGCTTTAACCTACTCATGAGCTCAGTGCCTCCATGACCTAAACACCTCTTGAAGGTCTCACCTCTCAACATTGCTACACTAGGGATAAAGTGTCCAACAGGTTGAATTTAGAGGGTAACCCATAGCATCATTGTTCCTTAGTATTTATTCTCTAGGGAGGCCTTTGTCCTGGGGTGGGGAGGGTTATACTACAACCCATTTGTCTATCCTGAACTCTGTGCAATGTGAAGGCAATGTCCTGCCCCTTTTTCTTTGGGGTTTCTCAAATATTCCCACACAGATGTAAAGATCTGACCCTGATCTCTTGTCTGAAACATGGACTGAAGTTTGGGCTGAACATATTCAGAACCATAATCTGAATACATTTTACCATCTTCTTGTGCAGTTTCACTGAGCATCCCAATATTTTCGGTAGTGCCAAGGTAACACGTGTTAATCTCACTTACAATATAGTGTCTCCCACACTCAATTTATGACTGTTGAATTGGTCATGGAGGGCTTTGTGAGCCTTGGTGAGAAATTTGGCACTGCTCTGAGAGACAGGAAGCCAATGGAGAGTTCCGAGCAATTTCTTGTTTTACAACTTGTAGACAACAACGTGCCCTCAGAGGGCCATTGTGAAATAATATATGTAAAGCACATAACAGAAGGCTTGTTACATAATTGGTGCATAATAAATGCTAGCTTCTGCTGTTATGAACATTAAATTCAGGGTGGCTTTACCTTGGCCTTTCCATTATATTTTGCTTCATTTCTCTTTCTTTTGGTGGAAGGGAGGGCACATAATAAATCGAAAGGATGCCCTTGTTCTAGTAAGACTGATATATACTTCTGAGTAGTCTAACGGAAATCTAACGGTTCCAGACTATACATGCTTTTAGCAACTGAACCAAAGCCAGATTTTTTGTTTTTAATATCTTCATGCTGAGAGCTAAAAGAACATTTTGAGATCAAAGGAAAGTTAAAATGGAGTATGTTTGGCCTTTGCACATTAATCCAATCAACAAATGTATATGGAATTTGCCGATAAAGTACAGTGGCTTCTAACTCAAAAGTCCTGTTTGAATGTCAGTTCTGCTATTTGTTTAATATATTACTGTGAACTTGTCACTTGATTTCTCCAACTCTGTTTCTTTGTCTTTTGAATATCTTCTTTTTACATCTTTGGTGTAAAAATAAGACTCTGTTGCAGGTATAAAAATATAAAGAAGGTAATATCTTTCAATAGAAAAGATATAGAGTAATATTTTAAAAATGTATATATTATGTAGGCATCTGTTGTTCTAAATTAACTTACTGCTAATTAGAAAATATTTGGTTCAAAATTCTATCATCCTGGACAATTTCATTTTCCACAATTAAGCACCTATGAGCCACACTTCCCCTGCCAGTTCCTGCAGAGGATATGCACCTATGTAATGTCTACTGTCTAGCCCAGTTAAGATCCAAGATGTTGCTTTAACTCAGCAAAACAGGGTACATAACCCATGAAAAGGAACCCCCAGGTGAGGACCTCAATTCTTTAAAGTAAGTACATAAATGATTCAGTCTATAAGCCCTATTTTCATTGCTGGTAACTTTTACAATAATTCCCTAACACAAATATTACTATCTCTATTTTATTGGTGAGTCACCCTACACTGAATATGTCTTTCCAATGTTTTCCTGTTGTTAAATGGTAGATATGAGTTCTCATTGCATTTAATTTTGCAAAGATTTTTTACAGCACTTACTCTCATCCAGATACTGCCCTAGGTGCTGGGATTATAATAGCAGACAAGAAATCCCTAACTTTTCTGACTTTATGTTCAAGATTTTAACCCAGATCTGAACTGCTCCAAAAGTTCCACATGCTCAACAAACCCATTGCATCATTGCATTGTTCTATCTGGGAGATGAACCTGACCACAATTCACTGAGCTCCAATGTTCTCAGGATGTCATTTTCATTTCCTTTATGATTTAATCAGAACACTTGCTTAAATTAAAATATAGCTTAGTCATACATATGCTCTTTTTCCCCCAACATTTTTTCATGGGGCTGTCAGTTTTGCAAACTGGCTTGATTTACACAGATATTTTATCCAGAAATAAATTGAATTAACAATTTAAAATGCAGAACAGAAAAGGTTGCCAGTGTGCTAATAGCTCCATTTCCCTGATTAAGAGGGCTTTCTCCAAGATGGATAAAGGACAGAGCCCTCTTCAGCCTAAAATTCATTTTGACAATGGTCTACAAAGAGGTAGATTCTAAAAGAAGACTGCAGTGTCTGATGAATAAACACCAACACCAGGTCCTATGGCTTGCCTAGTCTTCAAAACTATCACTTTGCACACATACTTTGGTCATAAACCTTTGTGGATCTCTTTACTCACACAATAAAAATCCCAAACTCCCCCAATTCTGTTTCTTTGTCTTTCGAATATCTTCTTTTTACATCTTTGGTGTAAAAATAAGACTATGTTGCAGGTATTAAAAATATAAAGAAGGTAGTACCACTTTAAATGTACCACTTTAAATTTCACTGATGATGTATAATTCCAATAAAAGTACTAAAAATAAAGAACCAATGAAAGTACAAAAAAAAAAATCCCACACTCCAAATTGTCATTCGAAAACACAAATTTTGCTTTAACTTCTTAAATCTTATCCCTTCTCCCTGCCAATTCCCCAAGTCTTCAGAAGCAGCAAATTGGAGTTTAAGGTCTCATTTTGCTACCTCAGAGGTATTGACTTAGCCAAGTCACTTCACCTTGCAGCTTTTGTTCCATGTCACCCATTCTCTAAATGAAATAGTGAAATTTGTCCTCACCTTCTCTTTTATTTAAGGGAGGCTAAAATAGGCAAAAGATGACATGAACTGCAAGGCACAGTTGATGAACCACCTATGGTATCTACACCCCACTCTAATGCTCTACTATTCTTCTCAGGTACACCCATACACACTCCTCTTATGAGGTATTTCTCCTTCTGCAAGGCAAATGCTTCCTCTTCCCAGTCTATATAAATAAGAGCTTGCCTTTCTTCAGGACCCATATCAAGCCTGACTCTCCAAAGGAAGTTGATTGTCCTCACTGTGATAGCCATGGACAGTTTCCTCCACTCACCCACTCTTGCTTTCAATTGGCACTTGGCCTTGGCTGTCTTTATGTCATAATTTTTAGTGTCTCTCCAACTAGCTTTTAAACCCCCATGAGAGGGTGTCTTGGTCCATTTTGTGCTACTATCACAGAATATCTAAGATTGAATAATTTAAAAATGTACTCCTCATAGTCCTAGAGTCTGGGAAGTCCAAGATAAAGGCACTATCTCTGATGAGGGCCATCTTGCTGTGTCTTCACATGGCAGAAAGCAGAAGGACAAGGGAGAATGAGCCCACTCTCACAAGCCCTTTTTATAGCAACATTAATGTATTCATGAGATTTCCTCCTAAACATCCCCCTAAAGGCCAAACCTCCCAACACTGTTGCACTGGCAACGTGGGTCACACATTCAGACCACAGCAGAGAAATAACACATTTATATTGATTAGTTTAGTTTTAACACTAAGATTCTAGTTGAATGCCTACAATGTACCTGCTCTGAGTCAAGCACCATCATAGATCCTCCCTTTTTACCTCCTAAGATAGCTATTACTATTATTCATATTTTACATACAGGAGAATGGAGGTTCAGAGACATTAACACTTCTTTGTCTGTTATCACATGACCAGTAAGTGGGAGAGCTGAAACCTGATTCCAGGACAGATTTAAAAGCCCATGTTCTTTCCACCAAATTATTCCATCTCTATTAAGTGTTGGTGGATGACTATCCTAATTGTATGATGGCAGGTAACTGGGGCATCAAATGGGGTCTCTAGTAGCTCAGAGCACTAACCATCTGGACCTGATTATAATTGACCATACGGATTCATATCTGACTATTCATCTTATAAATATATGTTTCTCTGATTTTTATTTTTTACATAGTTAAACACATAAAAGCAAGGAACACAATATAGACTAAAATGTATAATTCAAAACCTAAATGCCTTCCTTATTATTGGTATAGCTTTAGTTACTTTTAGTTCCTGTGCTACAGTCTCCTCATATAAAAAACGAGAGTGCCATTATCAACCTCACAGGGTAGTGGAGAGTTGAAATATATAAATGAGAAATCTACCATAGTGATTGTGGTAATATTTGTAGGAAATGTGCAGGGAGATGTACAGTAACCACCAGTTAATTTATTGCTTCTGCTGTAGATATCAGGTGAATATTCTCTGTAGCCATCTTCACACAGAGAATATCCTAAGCACCATAAGAAGATGCAGAAATCTGTAGAGATAAAAATGGCTAAAACTACTTATGAAAAAAGTAAACTCTTCATAGAAATCTTTAATGATTTCAAAAATCGGCATTAGTTTTCTGTTACTAGAGAATTCCTAGCATAAGTTTACACATTGTTGAGGAGGCAGAGAGGCCTTCTTCAATAGGTTGGTGTCAGTATTTAACACACAATACACATGTGTGCTTTTGCCAGAAAGCGGTGGTAGAGACAGGGTTAGGTGAAATAACAAAGATATATGATATCTTCAATCATCAAAATAACTCATATTTCAATGGCATGCTTAGCCACATATCCAGAATGATAAAGGAAGGAACCTATTAGAACTGGAAGAAGAGAAGCTTTCTAAGTCCAGACCCAGAATGAGACCAGAAGCAGAAAGAAATGTTTCTATTACAACACATGGATAGATTAATTGCTATGTGATATTTTATTTATTTATCTGCCTAAAATTTAAAAGCAAAAAAATTAAATAAAGAGAAATCTTTATCAAACTCCAACATATAAAACAATTGGAGCAAAATAAATATAGTTTAAGTGTGGATGCAAAGACTAGACTTATTTACTTGACCTCTATATTAGTATGCTAGGGCTATCACAGCAGAATTTCACAGATTAGGTGGCTTAAACTATATAAATTTATTCTCTGAAGGCAGGAAGTCCAGTATCAAGGTTCCAGTTAGGTTGGTTTCTGGTGGAGTCTCTCTCATTGACCTACAAAAAGCCATATTCTCTTCCTGTCTTTATATGACCTTTCCTCTGTGTGCTCCACCTCCTAAGTCTCTTCTTATCAAAAGGACACTATTCCCATTGGATTAGAATCCCACCACTGTGGTCTCATTTAACCTTAAGTACCTCAGTAATGGTTCCATCTCCAAATACAATGACATTATATTTTAGGGCTCTCGTGTAATAATTTGAGTATTGGGGTTGGGGCACTATTCCATCCATAACAACCTTCTTTTTCCCTCTCAAGTGGTCTATAAAGCATTTTTTCAGAAACTCTGAGAATCTGCAAGGAAAATAAGCAGGAAAATTTACCCATTCACACCCTCAGTGATAACATTCCCAAACATTCTCAGAACATTGCTACCAAAAATAAACACAGTTGGTATGTGTGAGATTAATCAAAGGAAGGAGAAAGAATTAGGGAAATTATTTAGGACTCTCATAGATATTGTTGACATGCAAGTCAGAAAAGCAAGAAGCAGCAAAGTGTCAGAAGAACCATAACATTATGAATTTCAGCATTAATCTTTTGCACCAATTCATTACAGACCTGCAAGGTCCTTGGTACAAAACCATTCATCATGTTGTTGAGGCATGGACTTGAGTCATGTGCTCCATGAGACCTAGATAAAGCAATGAGTCTCTCAGTCTACTAATCAAACCTAACTGAATGCCTAGTGACCACACTTTAGCACAGTGAAGTCCAATTCCTCATAGGCACAGAACGAGGGGGACTTAGTAGTTAAGTCTTGAAGCAGGAACCATAGAAAGCAAAAGCTCAGTGACTCCCACTGACAGGCTCCACGTCAGGGGAAATAATGGAAAAAATGAGTATTCCCAATTATAGACAGCTTCACACAAAGGCAAAGGAACTGACTGCTGCCAGTGGATGATTCAAGAGGCTCCAAAGTACTCCGTTCTTACATTTGTTTTTCCCCTAACAACCTGTGTGAGAGCATTATAGTATTATACCCCTTGAGATAAGGCCCTAATGAAAATAAAGTTTCATCACAAGAGCAGGATACTATTTATAAGTGAAACTAACAGGATAGGCTGTACCCAGGCAATATTTTGGTCAAGTTAGCCTGTAGCACTGTTTCGGGGAAGGTAATACTAATCAGAGAGAGGGTCAACAGTTAGATCAAGATATAGCCAGAGCCTGGTGTGTAATCCCAGTACTTGAGGTTGGCTGAAACAGAAGGATCCCAAGTTTAAGGCCAACCTCAGCAAGTTTAACCAGGCCTTCAGCAACTTAGTGAGACCCTGCTTCAAAAATAAATAAATAAATAAATAAATACGACTGTTACTCAGTGGTGCAATGCTTCTAAATTCAATCCCCAGTACAGAAGAAGAAGAAGAAGAAGAAGAAGAAGAAGAAGAAGAAGAAGAAGAAGAAGAAGAAGACGACCAAGAACACAGTCATAGGGAGCACATTGGCCTCCAGTGGCCAGTGTAAATTGGAGCAGTTGATTTTTGTCAGGTATCATAAGTAAAGAAGAATATTACAGGTTCATTTCTATATTTGTTGATTTATCTTTTTCTAGCCATTAATTTTTACATTTTCACATCTATTTATGTTGGATATGGCTCCTGTAAACTATATTTATCTTGAGTTTGTTTATATAGCCATCATCATAATCTTTGTCTTTGAGAGTTAGTTCACTTACATTTACCATCATAATTATTTCAATTTTGTATTGTGATGTTATTTTGTGCTCTCTCTTTGATCTAGTTCATTTTTCTTCTCTACTTTTAGATTACTTTTCTTACTCCTAATTTTATTTCTATTCTCTACCATATTTATATTCCTGAAGTTTTCACCTTGAGAATTTAACATGCATTCTTAGTTTATGAAAATTCTAATTTTACTAATCCTGTATAATTCATTTATATTGGTGATTGAACCTAGATATGTTTTTACCTTTTAGATACACCCCCAGCACTATTTTTTTTTTTAATTTTGTTGCTGAAAGCCTCACTAAATTGCTGGGGCTGACCTAGAACCTCCTGTCTCAATTTCCCAAGTAGTGGGATTACAGGCATGTACCACCATGCCCAAACACCTTTTGATTTTTCTTATCAATATTTACTCAATTTATATATGGTATTGTTGTCATGTGGTTTTTTGCATTGTTTTAACACTACTAAAACATTTTTATTTTACACAGTCAATATTTATTTAGTTATCAATTGTTATTTATCATTCCACACTACATCTCAAACCTTTTGTCTGAGATAACTTGTTTCCTTTTGAAGTTCATAATTTAGAATTTTCTATAATAAGAATCTGTTGATGAAATCAAATTTTGTCTGAAAATACTTCACCTTTATTTTTTAAGTTTATTTCATTGATTATACAATTCTGCTTTGACAAGTATTCTACCTCAGCATATGGAACACATCATGTACTATCTTCTGGTTTCCGTTGTTGCCATTTGGAAGTCAGCTGAGAATAATTAGTATTCCTTTGTAGATAATCTTTTTCCTTCTGACTGTTTAAAAGACATTGTCTCATCTTTAATGCACTGCAATTTTAATATAATGTGAATTTTACTCCAGTTTCCACATTATATATTTAGGTACAGTTTTATTTTACTGTCTTTGAATTAATTAGGCTTCCTGAATTTGAGGATTTTTAAAATTTCTTTAAGGTCTGTGAAATTCCTACTAAAAATGTCTTCAAACTTTCCCCTTTCCTTGTTCTCTCTCTTCCAATTCAAATATATTTGGTATTTGCTATATCTCACTCTATCCATGTTTTTCCCCTCTCTTTTTTTTTGTACTGGGGATCAAACTCAGGAGTATTTTATCTCTGAGATACATCCCCAGTCATGCTGAGTTGAAGAGAACCTCACTAAATTACTGAGGCTGGTCTCAAAACTGTAATCCTCCTTCTCAGCCTCCCAAACACTGGGATTACTAGCATGCACTACTGCCATCACATCTCACTTTTTCCCTTCCTATCCCACTTTTAATAACCATTTTTCTATACATTGTTTCATATAGATAATGTAGATAGTTAATTCTTTTCTCTATTATGTCCAATCAGTTATAAAATTTTCACTCTTTATTTCAAATATTATGTTTTCTATTCCTATACATTCAGTGGATTCTTTTTTCAAATTTATTTGGTCATTTCTTACTGTGCCAATAACTAAAAATTTCCATGTCTTATTTAACCATACTGATTGTGATTATTTTAGAAAATTGAATTTTTGTTCATCTAATAGCCATTTTCTCCTCCCTCCAAACATGTGAGTTTCCCTCTTTGTACCACTGATTTTGGTCTTGACTGATTTGCTTTGCCCAGTGGAATACGAACAGACATGACATACATTGTTTGAGCAATGCTTAAAATTTCTTGGTTTTGTCTGTTGTACTACTGTAATCTACCATAACAAAATCCTCTCCCATGTTGCTGCTGCACCTTTTGCCCAAGTTCCCAAATTGGAAGCCCACAAAACAGCTCTGAAGCCAATTTTGCACTTGAAATCCTGCTCAGACAAACCCAGTGGATTGCATAAAAGCTAACCAGAACCAGACCCTAACTTTAGATGCCTAGAAAGAAATTAATTCTAGTTTCTGCAAGCCATTAGATTTTTAAGTAATTTTACAGACTTGTAGAAACTGGATATATGCATTATTTGTATAATATATGATAATTCTAATATCTAAATTTGTAGAGTGAGTCTTATCCCTTTATCTATCATTTCTAGTAGCTCTCATAAGCATTTGCTTATGTGTTATAGTTTTAACTCTTGATATTAGTCCTTGACATCACTGTGACCTAATTGAAGGATTTCTGCAAAGAGTAGTTACATTTGTTTCTGCCAGGTATCCTTTTAGGTACTAAAATCTAGGCCTCAAAACCCTGGGTTGTTGTTTAGCAACCCAGGTAGTGTTGATTTTTGGCTACACATTCTAATGATAACTACTTTGTAGTTAAACTTATTAGGATAAATTGCTTTTAACCACCCGCCAAAATACAAATGATTAAAATATTTTTTCTTGTTGTCTCCTAGGGTTAGGAAGTTTGGACTTAATCAGAAGACCTCCCCTCAGGAAGTATCCTGTTATAAGGAGCTAAAACCCTTGTATTAGAGTCATTGGACTACAGACTTGATATCATGTCCACGGTGCATTTTAACACCAGGTAAATTGAGGTCAACTGTGTTCACTAGATTCCTTCAGAGCAAAAGCAGTATGTAGTGCCATGCTTATCTTTCTGGATTCCTATTTTCATGTTAGTTTTGACCTCTTTCTTTTATAGCTAGCTAATTAATTTATTTTAAAAGACATAAAATCTAGAATTTGTAGTGGTTTTCAGCAGAAGGGTCAATTAGGTCATCAAATCTGCCGCACAACAGAAAATGGTCTTTTCCACTTACATTCTTCTATATAGATTTGTTGAAATAGCATACCTTCCAGTAGCCACTCCTCTGCTCTTTGTTGTGCTTATTCAATCATTCATACAATAAACATTTATATATAAACTGAGTATCCCTTACCTTAAAGATCGGGTCCAGAGGTAGTTCAGATTTCAGATGTTTTCAGATTTTGGAATATTCGCATATACATAATAATGTATATTAGGGGTGGAGCCTGAGTCTAAACAGAAAATTTTCTTATGTTTCGTATATACTTTATACATGTAGGCTGAAGGTAATTTTATACAGTATTTTTAGTGCCTCTGTATTTTGACTGTGACCATTACATAAGGTTAGCTGTGGCATTTCCCAATTGTGGTGTCATGTTGGTGCTCGGAAAGTCTCAGATTTTGGAGCATTTCTGATTTTGAAGTTTTTGAGTGGGGTTGCTCCACCTGTATGAAGTGTTCGCCAGATCCCAGGCACTTTTCTAGACTCTAGGGCTATATAGGCAAATACCAAAGAGATTATTGGCTGACAGAATATTATTTTAAATTTATAATAATTTTATAAAGTCAAGGAAGAAAGAGAAATAAACATGAGCAACCCATCATTGATGTTAACCCTAAGTTCCTTCCAATACTATTCAGTTTCTGTCTCTTTTATGGAGCTTAGCGCATTTTGTATAGTATGCACATTATTTATGTACTTGCAATACACTTACACAATATTTCATCATATGAAAGAGAGCACTTTGTTAACTTTGATGAGCTAAGAAAATGTTAGGTATCATTAATATTTCTGTTGTTACTAGGTTATAAACTCAGTGAATGTAAGGAACATATCAAAATTATCATGTTAAATAAGACTTTTCACTTAGCAAACGCCAGAGCATATTTTTCAACTGAAAGGCACCACTGGCAAGGTGAAGTACAGCAAAATATCTGGTGATCCATCATATATAAAAACTGGAAAAGACCAGAGCAGAGACTGAGTGAAATAGCCTCAGTGTAGACAGATAAAATACCAACCCCAGAAAGGTGAAATTAATTGCCCAAGGTTGCATAGCCATTTAATAACACAACTGGGGCCGATACTTATTTTAGCAAAAGGAAATGCAACAGGGTATTCAATATTAATTTAGCTATTATGCTAAAATTGTTTATTGTTTCCCATAGTTTGTCCATAAGTGATTTGGGATTTTCAATATAGATGATGTTGCTATTTGTGAATAATTGTTGTTTCACTTCCAAACTTCTAATATTTGTGCTTTTAATGTATTTCCCTTTGACTGCTTTACTGCTGGTAACTTGGATACACATTGTTTACCTTACAAATATCAAATTAATTACTATTACTATTTTTAGTGATATTAGTAGCACTACTACTACTGTAATAGTGTACACCCATACAGCCATTACTATGTTCCAGGTGCTATCTTCTGTCCTCACAATGTGGTTTTTTTTTTTTTTTTTTTTTTTTTTGCGGTACTGGGGATGGAACTAGAGGCATTCTACCTCTGAGCTATACCCCCAGCCCTATTTTTTATTCTTTATTTTGAAACCGAGTCTCACTAAGTTGCAGAGTGCCTCACTAGGTAGCTGAGGCTGGCCGCGAACCCAGATCCTCCGGTCTCAGCCTCCCGAATGCTGGGATTACAAGCGTGCACCACCATGCCCGGCTCTCACAATGTGTTTTATAGGTAAGGAACTAAAGAGGAACAGAAAATGTAAGTAATTTACCTAAGATTGTACAATTAGTAAAGACACTTACAGGATGACATGTTGACATTTGGTTTCAGTGTATGTATTCTTGATCTTGATCTTTACTTGATTTCTTCACTTTAAAATTTTCAGAGTTGAAAGAATGCTAATCTTTTAGAACAAATAGTATATCACAATCTTTCATATTATCTTCTCATGTAAGTCAAGGTTGACTTTGAGGGGTTCTTCAGGTCTCATAAAGACTTGAGCTTGTTGTTCCATCAGTGACTTCTTAACTCAGAAGACATTCTAATGGAGGCAAGATCTTATATTTGAGTTATATTTCACATGACCACTTGGCAACTAAGCCATTTGATGAGACTTTGCAATTTTTAATTCTTAATATACTTGAAGGCCTTTATACACAGGGATAATCCATAATTCTTGTAGACTTAAGCCAAAAAACAAACAAAAAATTCTCTCATATACATTAAAATGATAATACATTTCCAGTGTAATCCTCTTACTATAGCAAGGATCACAGTCAAGTTTCAGTGTGTTTACACACATCACTAATTTTCTGAGGTCATGGGTTATATCCTTCATCTTCATCCTCAGTTCCTAACATGGTTCCTAGCACAGCAGGTACTCAATAATTTTGTTGAATGAATAAAAGGCAATAACCCATGGGGCATTCATGGTTATCCTGATTTGGCAGATGATGAAAAGAAGTTTACAAGAATAGTTGTGATTTCAGAGGTGACAGAATTTGTCAGTAGCAGTACAAAGATTCAATCCCAAATTTTTGACCCAGAGCCACAATCTACATATAATGTATAGAAAAGGATTTATTGTATATCTTTACATCTAGACCATGACTAGAATATGTCTGTTTTTCTGTGTCATCTGCATAAGAAAACTAAAAGTTAATGGAATTGAAGGGAAATACTAAACCTTATGTTCAATTTATAAACTGATCTCTAAAAACAGTTTATTTTGTAAATACAGTAACATATGTCAGAAAACCATCCCAGGCATCTTTCTTTACTAGGAAAGTTTTTTTTTCTCAAAAATGACATCTTTTGCCAACTCTGAATTTGAGATTGTGTTAATGAAAAACTGTGCAAAAAATATTCAAATTCATACTTACATGAGAAAATCATGGAGAATTGGAGAAATGCCAAAATACCAAAGGCAGGCTAAACCTGTTATAATTTTAAAAGAGAAGAAATAAGCAATTCCCAAGAAACTAAGATGTATAAGTATGGCAGGAGAGATGACCATAAACAGATTTCATATTAGCTTGTGGGAAAAACAAACTGATCACATATAGCTATCCTGGGTTCTCTTGGGAAAAAGCCTATGCAATAAACCTCAGGACAATATCACAGGGAAAGATAATGTGACAAAGAACAATATGGACAAATCATAAAACGTCATAAGTCTAATACCACATTATTTAAAAGTCTCTCATGGCATTCTAATGGACAAGATTAGGAAGTTAGAATTAGCTACAACATTGAATAATATATGGTGGAAGAATCGTATAATCATTGGTGTTAACTTCTTGCATAAACACCAGGCTGGTGGACTGTTTTCGTCCCAATGAAAATAGGTGAGACAGCAAAGGGGGGAAGACATTTTCAAGAAAATATCAACATGATGAAATGAAACTAGCTGAATCAAGGGCTACATCCAAACAGAGACACACCAGTTCAGTGCAGTTCTAGATGTACAGTCAAGAATCAGCTGGTGTGGTGGCACATGCTTAAAATCCCAGTACTTGGTAGGCTGAGACAGGAGGATGGCAGGATTGTGGCCAGCCTCAACAGCTTAGTGAGGCTCTCCACAACTTAGTGACAACCTGTTTCAAAATAAAATAGGGCTATGGGTACAGCTCAGAGGTGGAATACTCCTGAGTTCATTCCACAGTATCACAGTATCGCATACACACACACACACACACACACACACACACACACACACACACAATCAGAGAAACATTATATCTGAAGACTAGCAGGGTACAGTTTCAGAAGCATAGAATGGAGAAGGCAGAAGATCCCAGTACAGACATGAGACTTTCCAGGAACACCATATAGACATCAAGCACAGAAAAAAAAAAAAAAGCAGGTGGCATCCTCTCTATTCAGTCTCCCATTCCATAAAACTGCTGCAGAATGAAATGGAAAAGTCAGCTCTCCATCATAAGGGAGACACTGCTCAACAAGGTCACCAATGACCTCTACTTTGCTAAATTTTCTATTCTCTGTCTTCATCTTTCCTGGCCTGTCAGTAGCACTCCACATAGATTACCTATCCTTGCTGGCATCCAGGAACCTTGTCAATCTCTTCTACTCCCTTCTCCTTGTCTTAATATTGGAGTGGCCTCAGAACTAGTCCTTAATCATCTTGTCTTCTCTATCAGCACTCACTGCCTTAAGGTACTCACCCAGTCAGATGGTTTTAAATTCACCTGTATTTTGACATTCAAAATTATTATCCTAAGCCCAGACCTCACTCCTAAACTTAGACTCATATGTTCAACTGCTAACTCAAAACCCTCTCCTTGGATGTCAAATCAACATCTCAAAATTAACAGGTCCAAAACTGAACTCTTTGTTTTCCCTTTGAAACGTGCTCCTTCATCCACAGTCTTTCCCATCTGAACTAATTTCCTAATTAATTTATTAATTTATTTATAATTAATTTATTGATTTATATTTATTATTTATTATTAATTTATTAATTAATTTATTAACTAACTTATTAATTTTATTGGTGTGTTATAAATGTTCATGATAGTGAGATTCTAGTGATATATTTATATATACACATAACATTATTTGGTCTATTTCCTCCCCACACTTCCTTTTCCCTCCCTTCTTCCCTTTGTCAATACCCTTCTACTATTCTATTGGTCTCCAGTTAGATTGACAATTATTAAGAGTAAAAACAGTAGTAAATGCTGGCAAAGATGTAGGGAAATAGGAACACTTATATGTTGTTGGTAGGATTATAAATTAGTATAGTTACTATGGAGATCAGTATGCAGATTCCTCAAAAGACTAAGAATGGAACCACTATACCACCTATGCCACTCCTTGGTATCTCTTTCTAAAATAATTAAAGTAAGAATCTGTAATGATACATGTATATCCATGAAGTATGGAACCAACCTAGGTGTTTGTCAATAAACAATTGGATAAAGAAAATGTGATATATATATATATATATATATATATATATATATATGCACACATTGCATTTTTACTCCCATCTCAACATCTATAAACTTATCCCTTCCAATCACTGAAGCCAAAAACCTTGGAGTCATACTTAATATCCCTCTGTGACTTACATAATACCCAAACTACCAGGACATCCTGTTAGACTCATTTCCAAAATATATCTAACATCTAGCTAGTTCTCATTACTGCTACCATGCCGAGCCAAAGCACCAAAAACTGTTTTCCTGGACTCTTACAACAACTTCCTAATATGTCTTCCAGCATCTAGTCAATTTGCTCTTGTTTAGTGCAAATGTCAAAGTGATCATTTTTAACATTTCAGTCAGATTGCTTCATTCTACTATTCAAAGCCCTTCAAAAGCTCTCCATCCACCTGGAGTCAGAGGTAAAGTCCTACAAAGGCCAACAAGTCCAGATGATGCAGTCCACTGTCTCTCTGACCTCTTTCTACTCTCACACCTCTGACTATTCTGTCCTCTTCGGGGATGCCAATCTCACTTCCACCTAAGAGCCTTTACTTCATTCCTTCTGCCTGGAATGCTAACACATGATTCACTCCTTAACTTCCTTTAAGATGTACATCAAATCTCACTTTCTCACTGAGGTGTACTTGATCAGTTTACTTAACACTTAATCTATCCACCCAACCACATCTCATCTCTCCATACCTCTCTCTGCTTTGTTTCACAGTAATTATGAGCTTCTAAGACACTACATTACTTGTTGATAGCTTCAAGTGTTTCTTATTTATCTCCTACTTCTAGAACAATCACTTTATATGGGCAATGTTTTCTCTTTTCCCATTGCTGTACTCCAAATATTTGGAAGAATATCTAGCACATAGTCAGTGGTCAATAAATGTTTGTTGAATTAATGTATTTCGGAATGTTTCCCACTTGTACCTTGTCCCAGTATCCTAAAGCAAGGCAATGAGAATGCCACACTCCCCAGTTTGTACCCAGAAACTCCCCATATTGAAGACATCCAAGCAAAAGAGACCAGAACCTGGGAATTTAAAGACATTCTGGACCAGGTGCCAGTAGAGGGTATCAAAAAAGCTCTTTAACCCTTTGGCCAGGAATTATCAAGTATATTACTATATCTTCAGGATATGACTAGAAGGATTGAATGCCCAATTGGTTGTTCTTTAGTTTGAGGATCAGAAAACTGTATTCTTATAATTATTACTCTTTCCCAATAACTGAGATTAAGTAAGGACCCAACCACATTTGACAGTGAAATCTACAGCTGATTTGTAGGTTTAAGTCAACATGTTTCCATTCAGGTTTACTCCCATGGGAAGTGATTGACAGATTCACACAAGATGAGTTTGGAATTCCAAAAAATCTTCCATGACCACTCACAGTTTCCATGGGAAATTTCTGAAGTCTGACCTTTCATTTCTCTGAACCTAACTCATCACTTCCTTTTCCTGGTTACTTGCCACAGTGGTTATAGTCTTGGTTGCTTCTTGTTTAGATGCCCCTTAGCTTTGACCTTTTTCCTTTTAGGTTAGAACTTCCTCGTCTATTTTCTTACATAGCTTCTTGGACATTACCAAGAAGTACTACAGGGCCGGGAGCCAGCCCTCATGGCAGCAGGCTTGGGGGTCCCTCGATTGGTGTGGAATGAGACGAGGTTGCGAGAATACGCTCACACCCAAATGTAGTGAAGAAGCACATCTGTTTTATTTTTGTTTTTCAGTTGCAGATTTATACTATTTTTTTTTTACAGTGAGGCATATAGAACAGAAATTTTTACAGACTTGCTTTTCTAAAGGTTAATCACAACCATTTAGGTTTACAATATGTATATAAAAATTCTTTTCCATTAGTTAAAATCTTTACAATTTTGCTTAGCCCCTCTAAGCAGTGTTCTGTCTTATCTAGGTAGTTAGCAGGTTTCAGGGAGCCCAGGTGATGGGGAGACCAGGCAGTAGCAATTTAGATAAACTTGCAAAGCCTGTTTCTAGGCTAAAGCTTATTGTCTTGAGGCATTGCTCTTTTACAGCTAAGAGATCAGTATCTGTCAGGCCGCATGTTTTTAGAAGCTTTTCTTATAATTAATAAAAAAGCAAAAACCCAAAACACCCATAATTTCCAGAATATAGTAATGCAAAGTAGGAAATGCCATGAATTCCTACTTTTGGAATCGTCTGCCTTGCAAGACTCCAACGGACCGAGCCTTGCTCAAGATCCAGCTATTAAGGTGCACTACAGCATTCCTAAATCATACCTGGTAACATAATTCTGCTCTGTCAATTTTTTTCTATATACAGACTCAGCTGGAGAAAAACAGGAATTGGCAACCTAGAAGGAATATTCTAGAAGTTCCCACTGACTTCTTTGTTTGGTCCAATCTTATTCAACATCTTTCTCCAATGACTTTAACAATTACACAGATAATATGCTTGCTGATTTTTTCGAGTGGAAAAAAAACTGATAGAAATAACTAATATTTTAGATGATAGACTCAAAAGCCCCCAAAATGACTCAATCAATTCAATGAGTGGTCCAAAATGAATAAAATATCTATTTATAGGAATAATTCAGAGTACGATGCATAGCAGGCCCTGTAAAAATGTTTTTGGGGTTAATGAATGAGTTAATTAATGCAGACACTTATATTGAAGTTCTAAAATTCAATTCAGTAAGTTCAGGATAAGGAATCACCTGGAATAAGGGCAAGTTTGTGTAAAAATAGATTTACAGGCTTTTTAGATGACAAATGCCTTATGAGTCAGTTCTGTGAGAAAACAGGGCCATTGCTATTGAGTGCACTCCAACAACTATTGTGTCAATTTGTAAGCCTCACATTTTTCAGGTGATGTTGACAAATTTAAGATATCTGAGAAGAGTGATTGGAGTACTGAAAAGTTACATTTTGATTTATTTATTCATTAAGCAAGCCTGAGTGCCTACTCTGGAACAAGCTTTGGCCTAGTCATTAGGATACAGATGGACACACATGGAATGGCTGATAAAAGTAAATATGTTATTTATTATTTTGTTATTATTAGCTAATATGATGAGAGTGTTATAGAGTCATTTCTTAATAATAACATATGTTAATAATATGACATGAATATAATACTATAGTAATCACTATGATAATAAATACAATATATTATGATTTAAAAATATAGTATTTTGGGTCATATTAATATGACTATTTTACTTAATGCCATGTTTTTATTTAATATTAGTAACATATTCATAAATCATTTTATATGGTAATCTTTCATGCAAGATAATTGCAGTGTAGGCTGCAGAATAATTTCCATGAAAGCAACCATTTATTACCCCCGGTTTGATTTCCAGTTACATAAACACTTTGAAGTACTTAAGAAATAATAAAAACACAGAATTCTTCTAAAATTATGTGATTTTTCCAAATTGCAATTCTATTTGCACCTCAATTAAGGTCAATTCTTTAGTCTACACCTCTACTGTTTTTCTAAAGTGTTTGGCCTATTACGTTGGAACAAAAACTGTCCTTTCCTAGTAATACTTTATTAGATTATTAGATTACAAATTATACATCTACAATAAGAACTAGACATAAATGATTTGATAACTATTACAAGTGACTCACAAGCATATAACTCAACTGATTGAGGTGCAAGCACATGGATATTCTATTTGTCAACACCAATTAGAACGTTCAATAGAGAGAATAAAGATTAGAATTTGATCTTGCAGAATGGTTAACCTAGACAATTGGTTAAATGGAAGCTGGTTAATATAATTCTAACTCAACATGAAGCCAACTTTCATATACCTTCCAGAATTTTCTCTCTAGAAAACACTTTCCAATACTCCACTCTCCTTCTTAAAATAAAGCCTTTTAAGGAACCCACATTTAAATCCAAGTTCCATAGACAGAATGATATTTAAAGAGATAAGTTTAGCTGGTTGAGGAACAATTCTCTTTGGGCTATTCTTGATTGACTTCTGGATATTTTATGTTATGAAATTAATTACAGAAATAATTGAGGACTAGATTGATGTTTCCTCCTCCAAAGGGTTTAAATTTGCCTCTGGCTGTGGTTGGGAGCATAGCAATGAAATCTACATTAGGCCATTAGTGATTAAGTCTCAAGGAAAGCCAGACTATGTCTGCTTTACTGTCTCATCTTGATAGAAGACCTTTGAGTTTCCCATTCAAAGTATGAGTGGTTAATTGGGGCTCCCCATCCATGGTGGCTCTTAGAATTCCTGTCTCAACCTCCTACTTCCCTTTGCCTGAGCAGGCAGATGTTCCTGGGTGACAAGCTACTTACCTTCCAGGCTCCCATCTCTGGGTCTCCTTTTCCAAAATCTAACCCTGTGATTTTCACTGCATTAACGGTGTTTTTGCTAGGTGTGGGAGCACACACTTGTAATCTCAGTACTTGGGAAGCTGAGGGGAGGATCTCAGGTTAGCAACCAGCCTCAGCATCTTAGTGAGGCCCTCTGCAACTTGGTGAGACAGACCCTGTTTCAAAATTAAAAAAATAAAATAAGGCTGGGGGTGTAGCTCAGATATAGGATGCCCCTGGGTTTAGTCCCCAGTACCATACACACACACACCTAATAATAATAATAATAATAATAATAATAATAATAATAACTTCTTATATCTTCAAGCAGATGTAGTTGTTTAATATTTTGTCCAGTAAAGTGTTGTTCTGGTTTGCATCTGATATGTCCTCCAACATCTCATGTTAAAAGCATGATTCTCAGTTCACCAAGGTTCAGAGGGGGCTTTTTGGCAATAACTGGGACCACGATGGTTCTGGTTCCATGACCTTATGTGTGAATTAATCCACTGATGGCTGAATGGGCTATGAGGAGGTGGAACTTATTGGTAGGAAGTGGGTCACCAAGAGTAGGCCCTGGAAGGGTTTACTTTCTCTCCATCGTCCCTCTTCCCTCTCAGCTTTCCAAATGCCATGAGCTAAGTAGCTTTCCTCCACCATGATGTTCTGCCTCACCTCAGAACAACAGAGCCAGTCAATTGTAGACTAAGACCTCTGAAATTGTGAGTCAAAATAAACTTTTCTTCCTCTGAGTTGTTCCTATTGGTTTTTTTGGCCTTGGCAACACAATGCTGACTAACACAAGTGTTAATCTGCATAACTTATTCCTGTATTATGTAAACCATCCCATCCTACTTCCTTGCAAATAAAGAGGAATGAAACCTTAGACTTGAGGCCAGAAGATCAAAGTGGATTGTCTATATCTACCATTTAGTAGATTACTTTTGGCACCTGTCTCATAGTCTCAATTTCTGATGAAAGGTAAGAATTTAGCCAAGAGTAGTGACTCATGCCTGTAATCCCAGTACTCAAGAGGCTAAAACAGGAGGATTGCAGGTTTGAGGTCAGCCTCAGCAAATTAGGAAAACCATCAGCAACTTAGCAGAACCCTGTTTCAAAATAAAAAGTACGGAGGGTACAACTCAGAGGTAGAATGACCGTGGGCTTGGCTTAATCCATAATACCAATATATATATATTCTTGCTAGGTGTGGTGGCACACACTTGTAATATCAGTACTTGGGAAGCTGAGGGGAGGATCTCAGGTTCACAACCAGTCTCAGCATTTTAGTGAGGCCCTCTGCAACTTAATGAGACCCTGTTTCAAAATTTAAAAAAATATTAAAATAATATATGTGAATTTATATTAAAATAATATATATGAATATATATGAATAAAATTATATATATGAATTTTAACTCCCTGAATCATGAATATAATCAATGGATTATATATAATCCATTGAGACACTTCAAGAAAAGTATTATAAACTGCAAAGTACTAATTAGTATATAATTATAGTACTATGTGTTTGTATATGTATATATACATGGGGGGCTTTGTTCATCTGTTACCTGAAAATGGGAAATGGAAATTGGTTATGAGATAGTACACACATTAATTTATCCCGTGTCAATGTAAATGTTTTCATTTATTAATTTATTTGAATAAAATTTATTACATGCCTGCTTTGTTGTGGGACAAGTAGTGAACCTTGTTGACTCAGTAATGCCATAGAATATGGCCTGGATTCTATAAATTTCTACAGGGCTTCCTGAAGGTCTGTTAGCATCCATGAACCCCTCCATTGATGACAAAGTCTCCAGCCATTCTTAGTCTCCTGTTCTAACTTAATTCCAGGGTATTCGTCATAACTTTACTAATATCATTGCTTGAAATTATTTGTAAAATGTCTATTTCTGCTACTACACTGGAATACCATAAGAGTCACTACCATGTCCACATTATCACCTATAAATTGTTAAATGACAAGAAAGGATGTGATGAATGAGTGATCATATGGAGTTTGGAATGTCCAGTAAGGTACGGTAGGGGATAAAACTGCAAAGGTACATGGGGATCAGTCTTGCTAAGTAAACTAAGGCTCTGTCCTTTTAATAGTAAGGAACCACAGGAAACTGAGATAATAGTATAGACAAAGGCAAGAAAATATAGATGTTTAGCTCATAGGAAATGTTGCATCAAGTTACTTACCCAGAGAAGAACAAACAGAAGCACCCAGTCTATTATGTCTAAAAAAACAATGTATATATTATAATAAAAGATAAAAAGAAGAAAAAGAACCCAGTATCTTCTTAGGACAGATTTATCTCCCCAATCTGGAGAACTGCTTTGCATACACCTGACTTTAATAAGACACTCTTCTAAGGAAAGCACAAAAGCACTGATTGGGAGCAGATCTCTGTGTAAGCTCCATCTACCGAGCCAAATGTGGGAGGCAGGAACACTACAGCAGTGAAATAGAGTGATTGCAACTCTCTTGAGATTGCTAAGGATATTTTAGGATGATCAGTGCAAATGTGAATATTGATTGTCATAGTCATAAATGGGGCCACAGGGGGAAAACCCATAAGAAGGACTGAAGCATGTGAATAGAAATGAATGGCTCTCCTGATTGCCTGACTTTCCCACTGCAGGATCTCAGGTTGCCAGAGTATTTGTTCATTCAGCCAGGAAATGTTTACCGAACACCTACAAGGTACGAAGGTACCACCTAGTCTAGACTTGAGAGTACAAAGTTGAGTAGGTGGCCAGTATTACCTAGAAGGAGTTCACTGTCTAGTTGAAGAGACTGGAAAGGAAAGGCAGTTTGAATAGAGTATGACAGATGGTCTGCTACTGTTAAAAATAAAATATGAGTCCAAATCAGTGGTTTCTAATGTGGCAAGGAATTCAAGAAAGGTTTAAGAAAGAGTCTCAACTTATATGTTACATATAAGTCCATGTTATCATAGCACGAGGGAGAGGGACTGGCACAGTTTTATATGCAAGAAACAAAAGCTCATTCTACAAAATTAGTTATAATTATTACTATTATTAACAATAATAGTATAAAATCTAACATTTTCTGAGCACCTATTATGGGCCAGCATTGTTTCAATCATACTGCACTTATGTTTAATCCTTGCAAGCACCTACTGAAATAAGGCACTATCATTATCTCCATTTTATAGATGGAAAGGTAAAAGTAAAGTTAAGCATCTTGTATAAGATTACACAACTAAAAACTAGGGTAAAGAGGAATTGGATTAGGATTCTGGTCTTGAAGCCCATGTTGTTGCTGCCTCTGGGTCAGAAATCAAAAAAAAAAAAAAAAAAAAAAAACCACCTGTTCCATCCCTCTTTTATCACAACTTTGGAAATCAATTCTGATTGGCAGAGCCTAGATCAGGTACCTGGTCCTGACTCCAAGGAAGATTGCAATATAGTATGTAATATTTGAATCCCCTATATCATGAAATAGCTTTTGCTCTATATCATATTTTAAGGCAGAAGAATCCCACACTAAGAAAAGGGGTTCTAATCATAGAAAAAAGGAGTAATACATATCCATGACAGCAACCAAAAATTCTTTAGGCACATTTATACAGTTATAAAGGCACAGAAGCCACAGGGAGCTAGAATGGATCACGAAATTGCAAGTTGTGGCTATGGACAGCACTTAGAATAAAAGGCTGGGGTGAGTATGTGAAGGAAAGACCAGAGCAGTAAGGTCAGGTCCTAAGAGGCTTTCTACACCATTATGAAGACATTAGATTGTACCCTTGGGGCAGTGGGGTAAGGAGTTTCAAGTAGAAGAGAGACCCAATCATATTCTCCATTAGAAAGGTTGCATGGGATGCAGAGAATGAAGGTGGAGCATGACTACCACCACCACTCAGGGCAAGACTTGGCAACTCAGTGTGTCCCAATGTGTGACCCATTTGGGAGTAGAAGGGAGTGCTCTAATTATACCAGGAAGCAGGCATTTATGGTCACCACACTTCATGTAAACAGAAGGGCATGAGGAAAATTTGAAAGTGAAAAGATTCAAAATGGAAAATAAATTATTTGCTGAATAGTTTCACCAACCAATGACCTAGAACTTCAAATCCATTATCTTATTTACTATTCATAGGGGAGTACTTTTAGTTAGCCTCATTTATTTTGGAGGAATATAGGTTTATTGAGATTAAGTTGGTTGCCTAAGATTTCAAAGAGCTGAATCCAATCTAGTGCATGTCCCCCATCCGATTATCTTGCCCTATTTCCCCCACACCCCCAAAAGCATCACCTGTCTGCTATGAACTAGCAAGGTGACTCATGATTTGCCTTTAAAGGTGGCCAATCTGGGTTTGAAGACTGGCTATCTCACTAACTAGCCAAATGAGCTAAAGCAATTTCCTTAACCTCTCAAAGCTTTAGTTTAATCTTATGCACTAGTCCCTGATTTAATATTTGTGTTGAGAATGTATACAAAGATTTTAGCACAGATCCTGGTACAAAATTTTTCAGTAAAGGATAGCTTCCATGTTACTGGAACACTCAATATACAATTTGAGAAAGAAAAAACAACAACAACAACAAACAAAGGAGTGGCTAAAACAAAAGACTTTTCTTAATGGGGGCTGAGGCCATCATACCATGGTTTATTATTGGAAATTGGAGTAAGACTGAGGTGTCTAGTGGGAAGATCTATGGATGCATTCAAAGATGGCAGGATCAGCTAAAGGAAAGCCAAAGAGAATACATCGGGTGGGTATTCACACACAGGACTCTATCCATGAAACATCAGGTCAGTAGATTATGCCTGGAGAATGAAGCTTATTTCTAGAGCTTTCAAAGAAACATGTGAAAATTGAATTCAAGAAGAAAAAGGGCATGATGATAAGAGAATGAAAAGAATGGGTACAAAAATTTAATGTTTTTATCCCAAGGAAAAAGGACTGATAGGAAAATGCAATCATCATTTATGATATTTTTCTATGGGAAATGAACTTCTGTATTTCAAAGAGCTGACCTGCAGAGCACTGTCAAAACAAATCCTGTTCCTATGTTAGATGCTGCCTGTTCTTTTAAGTACATTTGTTGTAGGTCTACACCCACTTATTCATTGATCATTTTCTGAGAAACTGTTCTGTTTCCGTGCCAGACAGCAAGTTTGGCATTCTGGTGCATAAAAAAGAATCAGAAACAAGGCCTACCCTCAAATAACACATAAATATGTTAAGTTCAACGTAAATAGTACGGAGTGTCACAAAAGCAGAACAGGTTGGACTCTAGAGATCATTTCTATTGAAGGGAAAACAAGAAAGGCCGCATGGCAGCATTAGCCAACCTTGTGAGACTTGCATAAATGAATGAAGATAAGACAACTTCACCACTAAATATTTTGGGATAGAAAAAAAGGGGAATATATGGAGAACAGTTGCTCTTGGGGTGACTGCTCAAATGAAGGCCCTTGACTTTCTAAAATTAACATGAAATAAGCAACCTCAACCTGCACCTCAGTTTGGCTGTGGCTGAGGTGTTTCAAGCAGGTGTCAGTGATGGTTTGGGGTTCTCTCTCTCTCTCTCTCTCTCTCTCTCTCTCTCTCTCTCTCACACACACACACACACACACACACACACACACACACACACACACGGATTACTGGCCAAATCATTAAGAAACACACACCATCAACAGTTGCTTTCCAAAGTTGTTACCTTCTTCAAAATGCCATCTCTAGCTTATGTTCAATGCCCAAGGAAACGGACAGAACCCTTCTAGCAAATGGTACACAGAAGTTTCTCTCTCATTTCTTTCTGAGTCTGCCCAGTTTAGGTTGACATGTCAAAGCACTTCCCACTAAAACTCTCCAAATTTAGAAGCTGACTCATTATTAGTGTATTTTCATGTATGGTAAGAAAAATATTAAGCCAGGCATAGAGGTGCACACTTGTAATTCTAGTACTTGGGAGGGTAAGACAGAAGGACAAAAGGATCATAGGTTCATGGCCAGCCTCAGCAACTTAACAATGCACTCTGCAACTTAGTGAGAACCTATTCCAAAATAAAAAATAAAATAGGGCTGGAGGTATAGCTCAGATGCAGAACACTCCTGGGTTCAATCCCTAGTACCACAAAATGATGATGATGATGATGATGATGATGATGATGATACTATTAGGTCTTTCAATTACTTTAAAGTTTTCCAATTCATTAAAATTTTAACTTACATAACAATCTTAAAATTTAGGAAGGCATGAACTATTATTCTCTTTACTGTATAAAGAAATAAAAATTCAAGCCGGGTGTGGTGGCGCATGCTTGTAATCCCAGCATTCTGGAGGCTGAGACCGGAGGATCCGGGTTCGCGGCCAGCCTCAGCTACCTAGTGAGGCACGCCGCAACTTAGTGAGACTCGGTTTCAAAATAAAGAATAAAAAATAGGGCTGGGGGTATAGCTCGGAGGTAGAATGCCCCTGAGTTCAATCCCCAGTACAGCAAAAAAAAAAAAAAAAAGGAAGAAAAATTCAGAGAGTTGAATAACTTGCTAGAAATGACACAATGACACAGCTCATGTAGACACTAATTGGGCACTTCTTTCAGTTTTCATATCCCCAATCCTACACTCCTCCCCACCCCATCAGCAAGTCTATCTGGGAGACAGATGGGACCATAACCTGAGGCATTTGCACTATTACCTGCATCAATTGTTCACTGTATTAATGAAAAACATTAAATAAGAAGGCCTGAGGTTTAGAGCAGGATTAAAAACAGCTGATATCCTCTGTGTTTCTCTTTTCCTCTCTTCCCCCCGGCAAGACTGGTTCCAGAATTAGGGGTTTTGAAGGGAACTCTTCTAGCTATGGATTATCAGTTATCCATCCTTTAATGTGGTTGGCCTTCGGGGCTTTCTGAGAGACCTTACACCATCAGCCAGATGTACTTGATGGCTAGGCTATTTCAAATGACCAGAAATAAGTGCAAGCATGCACGCACACATTACATTAATAAAAATTTTCTTTGTCTTGTTGTTAAAGAATATATAGGAAAATAAAGAGGTTTCAAATGTTGCAGACTCCAGCCTCTGGGTGGGTAGAACATTGCTCATGGACTGGGAGACCATTCTAGTGGCATGCCCATGTTGCTGCACCAGCAGTCAACCCACTGTCCCTGTCTGATAGCCACCATTATCATAACTTAATCATTCTCCTTTCCCTGCTACAGACATACTAGTGTTTTGTTGCCTTGCTTTCTGATCCATGGTTTTGTACTCATGTCTTTTATCACCCCAAACTTGTACCATCTCCCATCCTTTATGCGTGTTATGGTTTCTGTCCTTACTATTGATCTCTGTTTTTTTTTTTTTTTTTTTTCTCTATGTGTCCCTCTGAGATTGAATATAAGTGGCTAGTTTAGTGACTAACATTTTTGTTAAATTGTTCTACTCTTCCAGACTCTTGATTCCATTGAGCCACATGTCCACCACTGGCTCAGTCACCCGCTTCCAATCTATTAGAGGCACAAATTCAACTGTCTTATGAGAAAGTCATGCCTCAAAGACTCTTCTCCAAAAAAATCAAAAAGGAGATGAGAATAACTGGCTAATGAATAGTATGTTTATGTGAATCCCAGAGGAAAACAAACTAGAAAAGTAAAATTGTGGGGAAATATCAATACTTAGAAGAAAATAATTGCCAGGTGTGGTGGCACATGCTTTTAATCCCAGTACTTGGCAGGCTGAGGCAGGAGGATCCTGGTTCACCGCCATCCTCAGCTACTTAGTGAGGCCGTCTGCAACTTAGTGAAACCCTGTTTCAAAATAAAGAATAAAAAATAGGACTAGGAATGTAGCTCAGAGGTAGAATACCCTGAGTTCAACCCCCAGTACTGCAGGAATTTAAAAAAATAAAAGAAGAAGAAAATAATGATGTTCTATCCTAGATATTAGTCCTCTATCAGAAAAGTAGCTGGCAAAAATTTTCTCCCACTCTGTGGGCTCTCTTTGGCCTGATCCACTATGGAACTGCCAAGGATTCATAAATAAATATTAACATAACTGAAAGAAATGAGAAAATTCAGCCACTTTCAAAACAAGACAAAGGAAATATTTGGGGTCAGAATAGAGAAAACAGTGTACTAAATATTATTTGAGTGAGTGGTCTGGGTTAGAGAAGAAGGCACAGACTTTTAGAAAGAGACATAATTTACACTTTGACCTGTACAGATTTCTAATTGAGTGAACTTTATTGTTGCACTGAGAATGGAGTATTTAATTTTCATGTTGATTGTATAGATTAAAATGAAAGATTAATTTTTGAAGTGTCCAGCACATAGAAGATCCTCAAGAATTGGTAATAAGTAGTTTGTTTCTGTCATTCAAGAATAAATGAACACTCTCACCATTGGCATTCTCAAACTTTATACTTGGTAAGTAGATAAGAATGCACCTTCTTTTGATGTTTGCATTTATTTATTACATAGTTTATCATCTTGAAAAATTTCCCCAGTAAGTTTTTTGAGTGGGAGTATATGTAGACACAGTGAAGTCTCTGGAGTCCCTTGGGGATAATAAAAATATATGGAGGGAGAAAGAAATTCTTAAATCATCTTTTATTCACTTTTTAAAACAAAGCATATTGTATTCCCAACCCAAGAGTAATATATGCACATAATAAAATATATTGAAAAAGTAGAAGTGGAAAAAGTAAAGACATTCAGCCAGAGTTCCTCCTACAAAAGGAAACATCGTTTAATTCTAAGACATCTATATATATATATAATCTTCTACTCCCTGAGCATAGTTTTATTTCTTTGTTTTACCTAGTTTTCTTATTGTAAATACATTTCCTTGTGTTACTGCTTTTAAATTATGCCATATTTTCCATGCCATATATGTTCTTATATAAAAAATCAGATTTGATGTCAGCCAGGGGGGTGGTGCATGTTTGTAATCCCAGTACTTGGGAGGCTGAGATAGGAGGATCCGGGTTCATGACCAGCCTCAGCTACTTAGGCCCTCCACAACTTAGTGAGACCCTGTCTCAAAATAAAGAATAAAAATAAAAAATAGGACTGGGGGTGTAGCTCAGAGGTAGAAAGCCCCTGAGTTCAATCCTCAGTACCAGAAAATTAATTAATTAATTAGTTAATTAATTAAAAATAAATAAAAAAATAATTTAGAAAATAATTGCATGCATCTTTATCTATATCTATATATCTTATTATTTCATTTGGCTAAATTGTGGAATGAATATGTTCACTTAAGGACTGAGATGGTGCGTTTGGCTACACATTTGATAGCATTGCCATGTTAGTCAACTTTCCATTGCTGTGACAGGACAGCTGAAATAACAATTGCATACTCTAATTTTGTCTTCACTGATTCTGTACTTCCTACATTTATAGATTGTAACAACCCTTGGGTTTTATAGAGCCTCAATGATTCCTCTTCAACTTCCCTGAAATCTCTGCCATTATGCCTTCTACCCAGTGAGGCCACATAGAAAGAAAAAAATATCTGTTCCTGCTCCTTTCAATAGCTCATGAGACATCTTGAGGAGAGTTCTCATGTCCTGAGACTTCTGTTTAGCAGTACAAGGCCCCAAACTGTGGATATTTTTAAGGAAGCTACAAGTTTATAATAAATGACCCTAAACTTTCTGTAGTAAAGTTTTAAGTTTCAGCATTGGAATTTTCAGAAAGAAAAAGTACAAGGTCTGATATCTAATGCTTTTCACTTCTGGCTATATTGTAACTCCTCAGTAGGAAAAAAAAAAAAAAAAGTCTGCTCCCTAAAGGAATAGAGAACTGAAATCAGAGCCTCTAGGCTCTAACAATAGTAACTATAACAGTCAGAAAGATGTAGAAATAGAATATGTGACTACTTACATGTGCAGGCATCTTTCTAAGAATTTACAGATATTCTTTCAATAATCCTCAAAAAATATCAAATTTGTTTACAAAGTACCCTCACACAAAGTAAAACCTATTTTTTTTTTCAAAAATAAAAGGAAAGAGGAAAAGGCTAAAGAAAAACCCATATTCACTAAGCCCTGATAGGTTACCCTATGTATCCATTTTCTGTTGCTGCTATAACAAATTTATTATCTGACATTTCTGAGAGACAGATTTCAGTATGGATCTCCCTGGGTTAAAATTGAGATGTCAGCATGGCTGGATCCCATTCTGTAGGCTCCAATGGAAGATCTCTTTCCACCTTTTCTAGATTCAAGAACCTGCCGGCATCCCTTGGAACAGTGCCTTCTTTCTCCATCCTCAAAGTTAGCATCAATAGATTCAGTCCTCCTCATACTGTAATTTTCTGATGCTTCTTTTCCTCCTCCTCCTCCTCCTCCTCCTCCTCCTCCTCCCTCTCCTCTCCTCTCCTCTCCTCTCCTCTCCTCTCCTCTTCTCTCCTCTCCTCTCCTTTCCTC